>VZRM01005386.1:53916-95936 GCA_013397955.1 Grantiella picta
CGCAGAATAAAAAGGCGCAGTTTTTGCCAATAAAGGACATACCAATATTAATGAGTTCTAAACCCGTAAAACCATCAGAAATAAAATGAGAAATTTTGAAGCAGATTATCATTAACAGCAACACCAAGCAAAAGTAGCCTACAAACCAGCCACGGAATTCCCTTTCTCACAGTACAGTTCTATTTTCAGACTTCCTTGATATTTTCTCTTAAAAGACCATTTCCCAAAAGAATTTCCATAGAACTCCCACTTAATTTACAGCTAATGCCTATAAATTAGCAACAGAGAAAATGGCTCATATTTAGGACAGCTATAAGAGTATGCCTAGATTGCCACAAATCTCTAGGAAGCCCTTTTTCCCTCATCCCCTTCAAAAGTAGTTTTGCTTTCTTTGGCAACCAGACCACCTTTCCTGTTTTTAAGGAGTCTATTTTAAAAATCACATTTACTTGCTTAGATAAAAGGAGCCCAAAATGTAGTTTTAAAAAATCACTGTACACAGACACAGCGTACAGCTTTTTGGGAGGGTGAGTGATACGGCATTTTTAAGCAGTGTAATTCTTAATCTCTAAATGCACTAACGTTACACTGACTTGTGCCAAATAAAAACGTACACACGTGAGATCAACAAGCAGACATCCTTTTCCATTAGGAAATCTGATAATTTCAGTCTTTGTAACGAAAGGCTGTTGGTTATGGCAGGCACGTGCCCTGACAGTCACACAGCAAAGGACAGTAGAAGTATCAGCTGGCTGTCCAACAGCCGAGGCAGGAGGTAAAGTAGAAGGTAACAGAATAATTGATGTATTGTCAAATTGTCTGAAGTGCTGGAGAAAGGACCAAACAAACAGATTAAATTCAGCACTTTGAATTTCATCACATAATATCGCATGTGAACATACAACATATACCAAGCATCTCTGATGTATTCTCCTGCTGAAGTACTAAGTACATTTTATAACATTAAGGTATGACAAGAAATTATTATATGCTCAGTAACATGACAGCAGTATGGAATTTACATGTAAATCACTGAATTTACACGTACATGTATCTCAGAGCACATAAATGCTTATTGTGACTCAAGATCATGCAGGGCATTAACACTGTTTCAAGCAGTTATCCAGAATGAGCTGCACTACAGCCTGAAATAAATGGAAACACAATGATAATACTAAGGGTGCTCTTTTATACACAAAAGCTATTAATGTAAGTAGACCACAGCAAATTAGATTTGCCTGATTAAAGAGCAGATCCAGGTAGGAAAGGAAAAGTCACGTGCTCCTGAAAAATGCAATAGTGACTTTCGGAATACTATTGCTCAGTATAAACTATGTCAACTAAAAATAATAGCCCTCTCAAAACAGTGGTTCTGTCTGTCATAACTTGCAAATCAATGCTCTGCAGGAAGAAAAATTAGCAAGGCAAACATTCACTGGATCTGACTAATGAAGAGGTAGTGCAGTATCTGTTGTCAGATAACATGACACTGCCTAAGACAAAGACATTAAGTTCTCATCTGCTAGTGATCATGCTGAGAAACAAATGCTAACACAACTACGTGTTGCTTTGTTACATGTTTTTAACTTTACACTTTATGAACTTTTCGGTTGTGTACCCAACAGAGATGCTATCTGCATTTGATACAGAGAGTCCATAACCAGAGCTAAATCCAGTTTATTTCCTTTAATTTTGCTGCACATAAAGCATACTTTGTCACACAGATGCACAAACAGTCCATTCTCAACCCCAATGATGTCTTTAGTACCTCCAGATGAGGTACAAACACATGCTAATCAGACAGGAATAGATAAGCAAGAGCATATACCAGAGCAGTTACAAGAAGACGCATTAAGAACATTTTTGTATTAGTTTTCTGTTTGTTCTTGATGGAGACATTCCAAAAACCAGCTCCTATTGAGATGAGAAGTGCAGATCTGGCAGGTGGAGCAGTCTGCACCAATACCCTCCCACCTAGACACATCCATCTTGCACTGACAGCCCTGCACAAGATAAAAAGCAGGATTATGCACACTTTGTGGCTGGCCAGAACAGTGAGATGCTGCAGGAAGCAATTCTGGCAACTCTGTAAATAAGCCTTTCTCTCTGACTAAGAACAACCACATCTGTAGCACTGCTGCTTTGAGGAGGAAATAGCAACACAGCCTCCTAAACTGTGGTCGTAATGAAATTCTGCCACACCCTCTTCTCAAAAACACAGCTGTACCCTTCCCCTCTGCAAGTCAACCATAATCTCATCAAATCTTTCAAAACTTTTCCAAGTAAAAAAGCTCTGGGAAGGAAGGTGCAGTCAAAGAGGTTACAGTATAGCTGGAGTGTCTTCAGATGGAAAAACCAGAGACTAAAGGGTTATGGATCACACCAGACCAGGGACTGGACAGTTAAAAAACCACCATGTATCAACATACTTGGGGTCACGTTTTAAAAATATAAGATCTCGGTGCAGAGACTTTTCTCAGCGAACCAGATGTATTTCCAACTAAAAGAACAGAGATCTTATCATCATGGCAAATGAAACAGACCCAATGGGTTTTGTTTACGTAAATATAGTTACTTCTAACAATAAATACATTCATCTTAAAGAAACACTGAATTTAGGCAACAAAAACAAACATTAAGCACACATACGTGCATTACCATTTATATGCACATGTTCTATTAAAAAAATCAAGTGTACTTTAATCACATGCAAAAAGAATATGAAAAGGGAATTAAAGCAAATCTTATTGCTTCTGCTTATTAAACTTCACTGGAATTTCAATGTGAAATATGCCTATCACACTGAGATGTTGCCTGTGTGATTTTTTTCAAAGAGCAGCAGTACTTAATCTCCTGGAACAGGATGCCATCCCTCCTTGTACCACTGTAGGCTGCACACTGAGATCCCATGGCTGCTCCAAAACATCCACATGCACTAACAAATCCTTCGCATTGCTTGCATTCTTTTCTGTCCACGAAGATTTAATTTGTTTACAACTCCCAAAAACACACACACATATGAGGACTCCTATTGGCACAAACAGGGACATCATCAGTAAATGGTGGCAGGTCATGTAAAAGGTTAAGATTTTAGTCATAAATATTGGTAACAAGGGGAAGAGCTATAAAGAGGAATGTTTTCTTAATATTTAAGAATAAAAATGCAAATCTGGAAAACACTGAGAGACATTAACATCCTATAAAGATTACAGCATAAATCATTCAGGTAAAACAAAAGCTGAATCTGAACATATGTTAATAAACCAAATTATAGCAAAATGAACCATGATAAAACCATATGCAATGTGTATAAATGGCTAAATGTCAAATAGCACTATTTTAAAAACTGCGTCATTCCTGTGAAGAAGAATAATGTTTCAGAGCAGGCATTATGTTTGGATAAAATGCTGTAGAGCTGTATGTTCACAAAATTTCAGAAATGCTCTTTACAAAAAAATCCCCTTATAAAAACTAGGCGAAGTGGACTGATGTTCATTTAGCTTTTGCAAATGGAAAACCTAAATGTTAAGGACAGCATGGAGACCCTCTGTCTTGACTGAGGGATATAATCTCTGCTGTAGGAGCACATAATCACCACAGGGATGTCTTTAGCTTGAATGCACAGTTTGAAATCAAAAGAAGGCTAAAAAAAAGGCTACCAGAAAGTAAACTGGGACATTAATAACAAGAACGGACACTTGATTAATTAACTGAATTCAACTTATACAAATGGGAAGGCTGAGTTCTGTCATTTCTGAGAATGAATGCAAGGGAGCAGCTTGCCTGTCATTGTGGCAAATGCAGCTCAGTAAAAGATCTGAGAGAGAGACAGAGAAGGAATAACCTATATTAAATCTCAGCTCTGTTAAGGCTATGTTTATCTCTTTGAAGAGCCTAAATTTAAACTGCAGTAAACATGCCCCATAGTATTAAAAATTGTGGAGAGATAAATAAATAGTGAAACTCAAAGTAAATAATGCTCTCCATTTTCTCCCATTTCCTTGTCTCTCCATTTTAATAAAGCCAAAGCAAAAATTTACATTTGACCCATGACACCAGCGCTCAGCAGGCGTCAAATGAAGATGTTATTGTATTCATCTACATATAAATGAGAGACTGATGATTCTACTGTGGTTTTGAAAAGCATAGAAGTAATACTGTAAAGTAGAAATATAACAGATTAAAACCAAGATCAGGCATCTTCCAAGACAATAAATATAGAAGGAATTTAGAGATTATAGCATCACAGAACATCCTGAGTTAGCAGGCACCCATCAGAATCATCGGTTCAAACTCCAAGCCCTGCACAAAACACCCCAGGAGTCACACCATGTGCCCAAGAGTGTTGTCCAAACACTTCTTGAACTCTGTCAGGCTGGTGCTGTGACCACTGCCCTGGGGAGTCTGTTCCAGTACTCAGCAATCCTCTGGGTGGAAAACCTTTTCCTGATATCCTCCGCTGACTCAGAAAGCCATGAAAACTGGGCATCTTTATAATTTATGAGGCTCCTGCATTTTTAGTTGTTAGATTTCTACAGGTCATAGCCAATGCAACACCCATCACACAGTGCATTCTTGAGTAACACTGCACATCTTTGTATGTTATCTTTGTAAATGCGTAACAGTACGTAACTTCTGAACCATCACTGTACAACCATTAGTAATTACACTTAAATTATGTTTCTTGCCTTGATGATGAGAACATTACTCCAGGCAGGATCAGATGTTTTAGTAGAGAAACATGATGTCTATTGTTTGTCTTCTATCTCCTCTTAAAGGAAACATTATATGGGACGGACTTGATTATTCTTTTACAAATCTACATGTTCTCTCTTACTCCCTTAAAACTGCTCTTATTTCACCACAAGTAATGGAACATACAAAGCTGCTAAATGGCCTATAATCTCTCAATTCCCCCATATTATCCTCTTTATAATAGAAGTGTGCCTGCTCGTTTTCTGCTCTTTACAGTTCCCATATGCTTCTGATCGAGTTCATGACGTACCACAGTTGATCTCTTAATATTCTATCAAGGAAAAATTAGGACACAGTTCCTTTAAGAAACTATCAACTTTCGTAAATTCTTTTCTCCCCTAGGGAAGTTTTAATATCTGCATTTTTTTTACTCTGCGTATGGAAACAGGTCCTGTATCAGCTCATGTTCAGGAACTTAGATAAAACCAAGGCTTTTGGCAGCATTTTCAGGATACTTTTCATCTTTTTCTATTTAAATAATACGGCCTGAAGACATTGATTTTTCCTCTGCTGTCAGCAATCACTTCCATTTTGAGTAGGATGTGGGACCAGACGATCTCCTGAGGTTCTCTTACAGCCTGAATTATGCTACGATATCATGAACTAGGAGTCTATTTCATCAAGGTCAAGCATGACAATGAAGAGTCATTTACACAAAAAAAAAGAAAAAAAATTACATTAAAAAAAATTACAAAAATAAAAATCAGAAATCTTCATTTTAGCATCTTTTACTTCTCCACTTAAACTCCTGTGCAACGTAAACTAGAAACATGCCACAAAATAGCTGGTATTTTATAAGACACCTGAGTTTAAAATTAAAACTCGATCCCAATACAAATGGGGTAGAAGCAAAAAGCAATGCTTTACTCCTTCAAAAGTGTCATCCAAAACACAGCTCCACATTAGTCACTGTGAAGTACATTTACCTTTCTCCAGTCAAAACCAGCATAAACAGTTATGTGGGCTTTTTTAAATGGAGAGTAGTACTTGCCTGTAGAAATAAAAAACCACACTAAAGGTTTAAAGCAAGTACCAAATAATTTAGTGGGTAGTAATGAAATAACATGTGAAGAATTCTGCTGCACAACATTTCTGAACAATCTGACACCATTCTTAAAATTAAATGGTAGAAAGTTTTCAGAAACAGATCTTCTGTTAAATTGTATAAATTAAGGACTTCAGTTTGGCCACTCACAGATTCCTATCTTTTTTGAAAAAAGTCGGTCATACAAACTTTAGAAATACTATACACCTACCTATTGGTAAAATCACACTGTTTTTCTGGTAAATAAAAGAAACCGTGTGCTATTGTTTCCATAAGGGCTCTAGGGCTGGAATAAATATGCTTCTTCAAAAACAAACAAGCAAACAAACAAACACTTCTATAAAACTTAAAAGCAGAAGGTGAAATACACTTACAGTGTTGGCAAGTTCTAAGTAGCTTCCTCCAACAGAGTTGCTAAAATGTGAGGCCTGAGCTAGAAGTCTTTGCAGAGCAGCCTGTTGAGTCACATTGCTTCCACCATACTCCAACACCTTTTGCAGTGTAAAATGACTGTGGAGGTCTGGACTCTGAAGGTCTCTTGCTCCTGAATCATATTCCCAGCTTTCTCTGGCTCCTGATAAGGCACCTAAAACACAGAAATGGAAAAACATTCTAGTATGGGCTGTATACAAAAAACACACAGAATCCCTCAAGTTGGGAGGCACACGTAAGGGTCATCCAGCTCAACTCCCTGCTCCTCAAAGGATGACCTAAACCATATGAGTAAGAGCATCATCCAGGTGCTCCTTGACTTCTGCCAGGCTTGATGCTGTGACCACTTCCCTGGGGAGCCTGTTCCAGTGACCAACCATCATCACAGTGAGGAACCTTTGCGTAACATCCAATATGAACTTCCCCAGATGCAGCTTCATTCAGTTTCCTCACGTCCTGTCAATGATCACCAGAGAGAGGAGATCAGCACCTCTGGAGTCACCCCTCAGCCTTCTCCAAGATGAGCAAACACAGTGACCTCAGCAGCTCCTGGAGATGTTTCACCATCTAGGTCTCCCTTCTGTGGACACACTCCTGTAGTTTGATGTCTTTCTTGTACTGAGAAAATACCCAAAAGCACACACAGTACTCAAGACGGGGCAGCAACAATGCAGTGCAGACCAGGACCACCACCTCCTTTGACTGCTGGTGATGCTGATACACCCCAGGACACAGCCTTTTCTGGCTGCCAGGGCACACTCCTGACACAGGAATAACCCTGTTCGTCATTCCAGAAAGAAAAAAACCTAACAGCTCCACCACCATTACTGCCCATCTTGCATGTGCTGGTAATACCAGGAAAAAAAAGCAGTAAGATTTCCAATGCACAGGTGAACTACTAAATTAGAAGATTCAGAAGCAAAAATAGAAGTATCTGCCTGTTATTCAGCACAGTGAAAAACCAGTGTAGTTTACAAGAGCAAAGGACCACTAAATGAGTACCTGTAACTACACCAGTTTGAAAAGCAGCAGAGATCAAACAGCAAAAGAGGAAAAACATAATTCACCTTTTTGTTTATTAAATGCCAACAAAAGAAGTGAATCTTTTAGCTCTACAAGTTCATCACTTTTTATGTTACCACTTCCTTTTTTATTATCTCAGGATTCCTTGCTTCAATTCAAGTTTCAGACATACTAATCACAAGGTGTTTCATCACAAATCAATGCAAGGACATATCTTGCAGCTAGAGACAAACAATGAATGCTTCAAGAAAGTTTCTGTATTGTGAAGCTGGAGGGTTCCTGTTTCTCCATGTGCAATCCTTCCAATTCCTGACAGCCAGAGATGGACTTAAACCATAAAACAAGTAGAAGAAAATTTTCTTATTTTGTCAGTAACTATTTCAACCCTGGGCATTTCTGATTCCCTTAGAACTGTCCCACTCCTATTAAATTCTTATTAAGTTTTAGATTCAACTATTTCCTATGGCAAACCACCCCAGAGCAGGCACTAGATTATTTAATAACCTAGGCAGTACTGTTAAATTTCATGTATAGCATAACGAAGATTAAAAACAAATAAGTGACTTGTTCAAACACACAGTTGAAAGAAAACTTAATAGAAAAGTCAGAACAGAATCCAGAGCTACAGACTAGATCAAAACTCTACATCAAACATGTGATCATCAAAACATAAGTAGCTGCCTGTAATGCCATCTATTATTTTGACAGCCTTTCCCTTTTATGAGCTAGTTTTCTCTCTCAAATATTAATCAGCATTCTAAGGGAGCGCTTACTAATCAGTGGTTATTACTCATCCAGTACATTACCAGTCAAATCCAATAAACTACATAATGAATATTAGGAGAATGTCTCCCCCTTGCCAAGAAAGTTGGAAATACAAAACTGCAAGCGGAAAACCAGCCAGAAGGGCTGCAAGGCAGCAACTGATCTGTTGTTTCAGGTCAACACCCTAACACCCTGTAAAGCTGTTACACATGAAAAACAGACTTAGAAAACCTGCAGCTGGTTTCCCTGCCTTTCTGCAATGCAAATATTCTACTCTTGAAACATCTAAGTAGAAAACAACGCACAACAAAAGAGAATTACATTTTATTCTAATATAATTACCATGATTCCTTACCACAGGCAGAGGGAGATTAATTAGAGATTAATTCAACAACTTTCACACCAAGAGCATGCACCACAGTACTTCATCTAGCTACGTGCTGCAAGCTCTCAGACACGAAGATTCTGGTACCAGCAATATTTCATACAGCAGGCAGGGCACTATGGCTGTGCACAACACTAGGTATCTCTGCCCTCGTGTGGCTATAGCACATCACAGAGCAAAAAAATCAGCAGCTCACAGAGCTGAAGCCACAGAAATGTCTCAGGCATCTGACAGAGCCAGAGGATCAGTTCTGCCACTTCCCAGGCTTGGCAAGAATACGGGAAACAACCCTCTCTGGGCAAGCACAGCCACAGAATTAAAGAGAGCTGGTTGTATCACATAGATACACCTCTTTTGACAGAGCTAAATATGGCACATGTTTCAACAGAGAACGTGCACTACATTTCTATTACTCAAAATCATTGTTCTGCAAAAGAGCTTCCATATTCATGCAATTAACAACAGCAGCTCTGTCGAAGGACCCAAGTGGCCTTCAGAGATAGCACCATCTGCTACCAGACTGGAAGCACTTTAAACATTCAGCTGGCACAGAAGTCACCTGTCAGTCACAGACAGATCAGGAAAGACTGGGTTTTTATTACTGTATTACGACTGTATTTTAACCCAAGTTTTCTTAAAAGTTCATGTCTATACTCCTAATCTAAAACACACATTCTAAAAATGGAAGGGGAGATGACTGCTGTAAAGAAAGGCGTTTCCAGTATTTTGTTTTCGACTTAACCCTAATCCTTAGGCTTGCCCACTGCTTTCCCAACAGATTCCAGAACTCTGGCTGTTAAGATGCTGTCCTGGATCGTGCACCTCTCAAGTCTCAGCTCTGCAAGGAAACTCTGGAGCTGTCAAAACTGAGATTTCTCTTGTAACTGAAAATTCAACCAGGAATTAAGAGACAACTCTTGTACCTTGCTGTAATTAACATACAATTCCTTCTCTTACAATAGTAATCAGAAATAAGGAAACATTAGGTATGATGGCTGAGAGCTGACCTGGTAACTAGGAACGTATAGCTAATAAATCTGTATTTAACATTAATCTTTGAAGAACAACATACATGCCATGGTAGCTTTTACCTGTTCATCTGCATTTAGAATAAGAAGCATGGAATTTCTGTATTAAGTGAAATAAAATTATCATGGAAATTCCCAGGTAATAAGCATGCTGGGATGTTGGTGTTACTACAATGATTAAACAGAAATAAAACAAACAAATTAATTAATTGCACAGTATTTGCATTAGACAAGTAATATAAGAGCACATGACTGTTTTCAAATTATGTAAGAAACACTTCAATTCCAGAGTAAGAAAGGTACATCAATACTTTCCAGAGTGAATGAATACACAGCACATTAAATAACAACAAAGGACAGTTTAGTTTGATGGCACATAAAAGATTCCATAATCACAGACAAAATTTCAGTTTGTGAATTCTATCAAAGCTGTTTAAAAGAACTTTAACCAATTCACTTGACAAATGCCACTCTGAATAGTGTACCCTGCCCACCTGCACTGGGAATTCTTTTGCTGTCTTAATCTTCCTTTGTCACCTGCAAAGCTGTCTGGTCTGTGTTCTGCTACTGGTGCCACCCTGGTATTCTGACCTGGAAGAAAATGGCATTTCATCTTATCTACCAGCAGTTAACAGTTACATAACAGCAGCTAACCTTCTGCCCAGAAGGCTTGCACTCTGCAACAGAGAAGCATATGCCTACCAAAAATAAAAGTCTGCCCATACAACCAGGTTTTTTGGTTTGGCAAAGGCTAATTTCACCAGGCTGTGCTGGTGGACCAAGCGTTACGTGATTTCATCATAGCTCAAAGAGTAGGGAAGATGAACCACTAGGATGATAGGGCACTGAAGATATATTTGTTGCTGAAAGGATCTGGGATATCAAGAAAAGTGAGGCACTGTAAGATCAGACCTGCAGCAAGTTCTGAAATGAATCTGGCTTGTGAATGGCAAACATGAATACAGCCGACAATATAAGTGCACAACCAGCTCCTTGGTCACACAGCTTCACCTCTCTCCACGAGGAGAGTCTGATCGCTGTTTTCCATAAGGTAGCCATGACATTTAGCTACTTAAACTTATATGCACTATATTACTGAAGAATGGCTATTTTTCAGCATTTTTTGGCTAATATTTCGTTCAACAGGTAACTCGAGATAACCTATCAAACAGAGTTGAAAATTTGAATGGCTATTATCCAGTAAAGGCAACAGGAAGGTTTGTTAAAAGCACTAGACATTTCAAAGCTCCCTGACAACTTCAGTAATAACGGTTTCAGAGGTAAGTGCATGGAATGCACAAAATTAACAAAAAATGGTCATTTTGCACTTGCTAGTCAGGTCAGGACCTCAAGAAGTGGATCTATCTATAAAAAATGGAGGGTGGGCAGGAAGCCAAGAATGTGACTGAAGTTTTGGACATTCAGACAATTCAAGTCCCATAGGATGATGCAAATATTGCAAAACCCAAATGCACTTCAAAGGAAATTCAGGAGCTGAATAGAGCTCAAGCAACATACATAGTACAGTAAATCAAAACAACTGAAAACAAGCTACGTCATGTAGAGGGATCAACTTCATAGTAATCCAACCCGACCAGAAAAGTGAAAATTATAATCGTGTTTGGAGCTTATGACAACTATTTCTACTGTTTTCTACAAAACACTTCCATACGGGCATCCAAGACCAAAGGTTCTAGCTTAAGGTGGTAGCCTGACAGCTGAAGTACCTCTTTGCCCTTTAACAGGAATCACTCTTTAAAACCTCTTTATTATTTTGCATCAGATGATAAAACAATATGAATTACACTTGTAAATGGTACTTCAGCAGAGTGAAGATGATGATAACCCTCATATGCACAACTGGGTGAGAATGTTTATTATATGCAGAAAGCTGTCTGACAAATAGCCATTACAAGTTCTAGGAGAATTCAGGTGGGGAAGTGTGGGAAGGCATAATTTTTAAATGTATTCTCAACTCAGCATTCAGTCCTAGAGATACTTCACATCAGAATCTTTCGCAACACTTGTCCAGTGACTGAGAAGGAAATAATTGCTATGGAAGAAGCAGTTATGGGAAATGAGGAGTCTCATGATAAGGGTCTGTGGGATCATTGTCTAGGTCCTGTTTCTCCCACCGTACCCTTTTCCTGGTTTGATGAACACTGCACATAAGATACAAAGTTAGTGTATGGTACTGCAGACCTTTTCTCATTAGTCTTGGGAGTGAGGATTACAAGCTCCAAGGGAAGAAAACCACAGCTACACCCCACCCTGACTACATGGGAGAAATCTCTTTCATGAAATTAGATCTAAGAGGAAAATGGAACTGCATAGATTATTTCTGCTCTGGAAGACTGCTGTCAGCTCCCATGTCATCTCCCTTTTGTCCCTGAGCTACAAGTTATAATATTTGCACTTTCTGCTGGTACATTTCTCAAAATCATCACAAAACCTCAACTATATTTCAGGTTCACTGAAGTATCCCCCATATTGGTACATTCAAAATTCAGGAATTCTGCAATTTTGTGATTCCTGACTCACTACAGGATATAACTATAGCATAAATTTCAGAAGCACTTCAATGCACCTTAAAGAACTTGGAACAATCTGCAACATAACCAGCAATCTTACATACCAGAGTAATAGTACCTTTTTGTTTTAAACTTTTGGGTTTTAATTTTTTACATTCCATGACATACTTTCCTAAGCAGATTTTTATCAGTTATAAAAACTATGTCAAATCTTAAGAAAAATAAATCAAATGGCTACATGAAAATTAGGACAGATAAGTGAATAAGCTTGCCAAGAGCAAAACCATAAAGTAGACAAGGTAATTCACAAAGCCTTGAGAAAATAAAACACTGAGATGTATCTAATTAAAGAAAAAGTTTCTCTCATTACAATTTCCCAGTTATTCAACACAGCTTTTGGACAAAGAAGCTGGGTTTGTTAAACCAGTAATTCAAACCATATATATTAACAAAGGTTTGTAGAATTTCAGTCTATTTACCTTCTTTGCACTTTTTTCAATTGCTGTAGAAATGAATCTATGTAAACTATCATGGTTTCAGCACTTGCCAGTAGACTGGCATTGGCCATACAGGAAATAATAACACAGAAAACAAAATAAAAGCACAGTATCCATGACACCTTCATACACCTGTCCTTGAAACTGAAATTATTTAAGATTATCTTCGAGGCCAGAAAACCACTTGCTCCATTCAGACATAAGAAATGGGCTATAGGAATGACTTCTCAACAGGCTAGAAATCAAGGTCTCCCAGTACCCAGTATTGTTAAAGCGCCTAAACTAAATTTTGCCAGAACACCACCAGCTAACGACTGCATTTTATTCAGGAACTCAGTCTAGTATTTAATTTGAAGGTTCTAGTGAGGCAGAAAACAATCCTTTTTTTTTTCCTGAAAATTAATAATCTCTAGTAAAGAGGGGTATATGTAGTAATAGGAAAAAAAGCACATAAAACCTCAAGTCTCACAAAAGCTAGATGAAGTTCCAACATACCTTTCAAGTACAGTATTCGTACTGTATGGACTGTACTTCTAAAAAAAGTTGGCTTTCCTTGCATGGCAATTTACAAATGAATAATCAGCTTCCTCCCTGATTATCTTCCACTTAAGACAATCTCACTTTAGATCTGACTTAATTACAAATGCACCCAAGTAAGCAAATGAAACCTCCAGAATTTGTTGTCTGTCAGTCTCATTTTGTTGCTGTTTCATGTACCACAGTATGTCAGAGTCCCATTAGCAGCAGGCAGGTGAAGAGCACATCACAAAAGTCAGGAGAGGTAAAGCAGAAATGTGCAGAGAGGCAACCCTTGATTCTCAAAAGCTGAAGCGTAGGATGTGCGACAGTGCTCATCTTGAGCCAAATGAAGCATGTCTCCTATGAAAACCCCAGCTGCAGCCTCTCGGTTTCCCGAGCTGATCACAGCTTGCATGGAAAACATACACTGGGACAAAACTGAGGAAGTGATACTGTAATCCAGTTCCACACCATATGGCAAGCCCAAAGCACAGCTCCATGTGTTACCTGTGGGGCTCACCAAGAGGCACAGGCAGCAGTACTGTTACCCAAAACAAGCCTGACCTGCGGTGCTCTGCAGAGCTGGTGTGGGGCAGCCCTTCTATTGACTCTTGGTAGCAGCAGCCCTCTGGAACAGCAGCTTCATATGTTTCCCCTAGTTATGCCCACTCAGCTCTCCGTCTTCCCCCTTTCCTCCCGAAGTTTTAAGCTATTTGTTGATTTCAAGGGCATTTGGTAGGGGTGTCAAAGTGTCAAATACACTGAATTCCTGCAACTTTTATGGAAGGCACAGAGGTGACAGACTCTGTTAAAGCTCCTACTTAGGAAGATAACACAATGCAGTACAGTGCTCAACCCTGATGAAACACACTACGGGGGGAAAAAAAAAAAAAGAGAAAAACCCCTGCAAACACATGGAAGGAGGTGGACAGGAAACTTTAGCAAACTAAAAAGTTGTTTCTCATACAATGAAAGAGCAAGCTGTGTTACTCCTGGCTGCAATACATGGTGAACACTAAAGACTTGCATGTGTTCAGAGACTCGGTCCTGTAAGACAGTGCTGGAGGGAGGGAAGCCAGGTGAGTGTGAGCAAGAGCAACTATCTCTAGTTCAAAGTCCCTGAGCTGGAATTTAATATGCAAGCATCATTACATGATCACTCAATCCCTACTAGCTTTTCTAATAATTTGCTTCTAACCATGCTAAGGGACAGAATTATCATTTGAAAATGAAGTCCGGTCTAATATAGATTAGCTGTTCTTACTTTTTACAAATACTGAAACCAGAAGAAAGCTTTGACCAAGTTTGTTTTTCTATTAGACACCTGAGATCCCTGCAGGGATGACTTCTATCCTTTATAGATTCAGTGATGTTTAACACATACTATATGTTATGACTCTAGTAAGATTCATGAGCTGTCAGTTACAAACTCCTGGAAATTCAGGTTCATTTGTAATTACGCTCATTGAACCTAAACTCTCTGTTTCATTGAAAAAAAAAAAATTACCTTTATTCTTCTGCTTTGTATAAAGACAGTGGTATCAAAAGATTATTTAAAAGTAGTAAGCTAAACCACTTACAGTTAACAGGAGTTCATACGTAATTAAATTTGGCCTAGCAGATACTCAGCTTTTCTAGCCAAACATATCTAAGGGTGAAATACTGCTCATAAATCTCAAGAAAATCTGCAGCATGCCTTTGAGTCCGTATAAGCTCTGTAGTTTTTTAATTAACTATAGCATAAATAAATGTAATCATTGCATTAGTTTCTTGAGAGCAATTTATTTGCAGTAAGATCAAACACGGAAATAATGTAAAGCAAAAATAATGGTTTTTCAGCCCCACTAGTCTGCCTCTCCTGTTTACCTGTAAGCTTAATTTAAGGCTGAATTCCTACCATTCCTTTGATTAATTCTCATGCTTGATCCACTATGCAAATAAATTATCATAGCAAATTTTCAAGGGACGTTTTTCAGTAAAGAAAGAGGAGTTGGCTATGAATTAATAACTAAGAATTAATCTACAGCCAAAAATTGGTAAAGGACTCTTGTATCCCTAACTCTTTATCTAGAATATGAATTCAGAGCAATAAATACATGCAGTTACAGGAAACCATTTACTTGTCTAAAGGAAGAATTTACTAATAAATAGTGCCATTTCTTGTTCATCCCCCATGTCAATGGATGCTAGAAATAGGCTCCCCTTTATCATAGGGAAAAATGGCAATTTGCTCCTTGTGGAGAGCTAGACAAATCTACATAATGCATAATATAAATAATTGTAATTCTAGCTTTTATAAAAGACATACAAAGCTATAGAACACTGAAGAAGCTGACAGCAGCAGACAACTCCCTGCTTTAAATATTAAGAGATGTAGTTGTGCTATGTTAAAGTTTTCATGTGGCAAGCAATACTCTCCCATCAGTCACTGTGTTATTAACACAGATTTATTGTACCCATCAAGGTCCTCACTCTCCACAGCTGGACACAAGAACCCACAGATCTGACAAGAAACTGACATTGTTCCTGCTTTTCCTATTGAAATGATATATTACAGAGTCAGGCGGCATATGGTCACTGCAAGACTCCAGCAACACTTTCAGAAGTTATTTCATTCAATTTTTATTGTATTTTAAAATGCCAGAGAAGAACATTAACAGTGTTTACATTCCATTTCACTTACAGAAAAATAACTGGTTATTACTTGCAAATGATTGTTAAATCTCACACTGGCATTAATAATGTAGGGTAAGAACTACAACACATTAAAACAGCTTTGAATTCCTGATACCAAAACATCAAAAAGCCTAATTCTACTAACTTGAACAATATCCTTTTTTGCGCACTTGAGTAAAACATTAAACTTTTAAATCTATACACTCATCAAGATGGTAGATAAGGGTGCAGGTTTGGCTCACTGAGCACATACATGAGTGAGGATTAATAAATTTGAGTCCTACACCTCGATTAAAATAACCAACGAATTTCCTCACTTCTGTATCCCACCTGAAAACACAGGAGTGAACATTTGTTGGGCAAAGTTGGGCAACACTATTGAATAACCTTGTCAATGACAAGAAAGATGGGTGAGACGAAGTTCAGTAGTAAATTAGATGCAATTACTTCTCGAAACCTTTTTTCAAGTTATCTTCTCCATAACGAAAACCAAAACTTCTAGGCAGCAAAGATAGTATTTTATTTAGATAAAAGTTTTTGCACCTTTTTAAAAAAATAATTTGGAACGGTTCCAAGAAAAGCTAGCACAAATGCTGTCTGACTGGTAATCTCTGCACAACTGCATACAAACTTGCAGTGTAAAAACAACCAGGTTAGAGGCTAGATTCCTTTGTTTCAGATCATCAGGACTCCTGCTACTCAGTACCAGTCAAATGAGTTTTGAAATGCTGTAATTTCTGTGCTCCACATGGATAACTGATAACAGCTGATACACTATGTAGAAATTAGTCCTGGAAAAAAGGCCTGTGAACTATCTTTGAACATAAAGCTTAATGAAAGCAGTGTTCTTTGACCAGAAAAATAAAAACAAAACCAAAAAACTAACATCCACCAAGCTCATGTTTGAATTTGTCTCGTCTTAAGCAATGCTTAGAAAGCAATAGCAAAAAGTCAATACAACACAATCAATTCTTTGATCACTAATGAATACAGAAGTGAGCCCTCAAGGACATAAAAGGCACAGAAACATGCAGACTGTAATTCAAACTTGACTGCAAATGTAATTCCTCAGCTGTCATTATGTTCATACTACAGACTGACTTTATATCATAGAAATATATTGCAGTGGTGTTCCCCTGACTCTTGGAAAACAAAGCTATGAAGAACATTTTGAACAGTGCTGCCACAATGGTTTTCTTTTACTACCAAATAAAAAACAATTGTATCCTAAATATTAATTTTTATTATTTCCTCCCATTCTTTTTTGGGTGGGAATATCTCCGTATATTCTCTAAATATTAAAAAGTCCGACGGAATCTGCGAGAGTCAAGGCAGGACAAAGACAAAACCTATGAATTCCTTATAGGTCTAGAAGTACAGTGCACTAAGACAGTCACACTTAAACAGCAGAGCAAAATGTATCTAGGCAGGGAATATGAAAGTCTTCTGGACTTAAATTTTAGGAAAAAAGGTATAAAATAGAAAAATTTATTCACTCACCATCTTTAAAAAATGCATTAAATTGTTCTTGTACAGCTAACAGAAATTGGGAAATAGGAAAAAAATTGTAGGAATTGAATTCTACACACTAATAAATTTGAAATTTCATCTATGAATACTCCTTGGCGGCAATTTCTTTGTGGGATAATTTTTGAGACTATTATGTAGACGTTTGTCTCATAAAGCTTAGGACCTGTCTTTCACCCTTGGTTATTACAAACCAGAATTATTAGGCGGGTTTGTCTAAGAAAGAAGGTTTTACAGACCATGTTGCTAGAAATCTGATCAGCAAACAGGGAAACTTTGTATAGGTATATGAAGGCAGAACAACATCTTTATTTTGCAGAAAAATTAAATTGTGGCAGCATTGAGAAAGCAGGCGAAAAAGATAATTGTATGATTCAGGGGAAAACCCAAAAGATATTAGGCACAATCTTGGCTTTGAAATATTGTCTGATACAGCTCTAGAAAGAGATTCACAGGCTGGAAATGCAATCAAGCACAAGGTTTATGAAGATTTCAATACAGGAAGTGATGGATAAAAGGGGGCAGAAACTACAGTTTTGCAATTAAAGAATGTATATAGAAAAAGAAGAAACAGAGAAATGCTAACATCAAAGTACCTCTATAACAAGATATGACTACGAAGCCATAAAATATGAGATGGAAGATAAAGAAAGCTACGAAACAGATTTGCTATGCTGAGAAATCAAAATGAAAATCCAAGAAGCATGACATGATGGGATAATAAGGGAGTAGTACAGTCCATCCAAAAAGCAAAAAGATAAGGAGTCCACCAAGGATATAAAGTAAACAATGAAAATTTGAATTCCTGAGATGACTAGCCAAAAACATGTGCAAAGTGACTAGAAGACAGAACACGTTAAACCCACCTCTCCAAAACAAATAAGTAAGTAAATTAATACATAGACCAAACCAACAAAACCAACACATGCCCAGTTTTACTATGAGGCTGACTACTGACAAAATAAACAGGTGTGACTGATCAGTAAAGACCTACCATGGGAGAAGCATCAGAGAAGATGGGCCAGGGTGATGTGCCCATGAAGCTTAGGAAACGATGTGGGGTTGCAAAAATGCTAACTTGATCTCAACAGCAAGAGAACTTCAGAGTGGGTTTTGCTTCAGATAAACAACTACCAATATTGGAGAGAATCAACTGGTGGTGTGTTTCTCCCTGAGTTCATTAAGAGTGTGAATGCCTCCCTGCATTAGCCAGGCCAGTGTGGGGTACATGAAATTTTTGGCTCAGCCACACTGGTATTGTGACTGAGCCATGCAGTGCAATTGCTCTCTTCTGCTATATATATATTGTGTTTTCAACATGCTTTGTATCATGCTGCTAAAACAGAAATCCCATCAGGGTTTGAAGGTTGATGTACCATCAACTATGCTCAAATAATTAAATCTGATGTTAAATATTCAACAGGTCAGTGACATGAGTAGCCAGAATAACACATAATATATAATATAATAACTCTCCAGAAGACGTATAAAGCACATCCAACAGTAAAAATTATTCCCACCTTAATTTAGGCAACATCAAAGAAAAACCATTGTGAAGACTAATGGAAATTTTCTAGTTAAAAAAGTGTTTTAAAATATGTAGGCTCATGTAGTCTAAAGAAAAGGTCGAGGAGAGACAGCTCTAACTAAAGACAACGAGAGGCTGATAGCCCTGCTTGTGAAGCATGGATTCAGGCCAGCTCCTTGTCACCAGCCAGCAGTCGTGCTTAGCCAAGTAGGCACCTTGTGTAGGCAGCTGGAGAAATAACAGCATCCTCAGCTCTTTCCATAACACACTGCACTTCACAATTTTTGACCACAGAATCTGTGTCCTCTAGCCTCTTGCATTTTTTACAGGGTGAAAGGAAGCATTTCTGACCCAATGCTGACTGTTCACAGTGCTATCAGGGACTGGGCTCAACGACACAGACAATCCCTTCCTACACCCTGTGCTCCTGCGAATGGAATAGCACTTTTTTTCTTGTTTGTTGGTTTGGGTCTTTGGGGGTTTTGTGGTTTGTTTTTGTTGTTATTGTTTGTTTCTTTTGGCTTGGTTAGTTCTGGTTTTGGTTTTATTTTTTTCTGGTTTGGTTTTTAACCAGATGGAGGAGTATTTTTGTATTCTCTAAACCATAAGGCTCTCCCAGCATTCAGATCTCCCACTAAGTGGAACGATTTTTAAAGCATCCTAGAAACATCCATTCCTACAGTGTACTATGACTGGAACCAAGACTGTGTCTCTCCTCATTTTTGAGTTTTACCTACGTACCTGCCTGGGCTTTACAGAGAACAGAGAACACACTGGATCTTCAGTTACCAGCCGTGCTCTGCAGCTCTTGTCCTTCCAAGGAAGTCTGTCCTCTCGTGCAACTTGCATTTTTACAAGAGGATGCTCTGCACACATTCTAGTCTACATTCTGGTGGTAAAACTGCATCAGTTAGAACAGTTACACTCCAGCATATGATGAAATTATGCCAAGGCAGATTCACAAAGACCTTTAGGGGCAACCCTAATGTCAGCAAAATCAGTGACAAACCCCCCAGAGTTTACCTTTTGTTAAATTACACCAACAGGACATTTAAAAGCCATACCTACCTAAACTGTTATTGCTGCTAGTTGGCCAGGAAGCTACTCTATCCCTTAACTTTTTCTTTTTACAAGAGTCATCCGATTTCACAGAAAGCTCCACTTCCTCCTTCTTGATTTCCTGTACCAGTTCCATGCGGCACTGACTAAAATCCTGGAAGGAAATTTTTCCATTTTCATCTGCTCCCAGCTGGCGCATGATCTCTGCAACAGACGCCTCCATATTCAGCTGGCGGCACACCATCAGCAAGTCATTCCTAAAGATATTTTTAGAGGGAAAATGGGGGAAGGGGAAGATTGGAAAAGTGGGAACAGAGAAAACAAAAAAAAACCAACTTAGTTTAGAAGGAAAGGAATACTAGTCCTGTCTAATCTGGATATGCATTAATGCAGACATTTAAAACCAATAAGCCAACTACTGAAGGAAACAAAATCTTCAATTTCTCCAGCAACTGAATCAAATGACAATCAGAGTCTAAATAAAATGTGGACAAACCAATTCAGCCAGATCTGAAGCAACAGCTGCTCTACACGATCAAAATCTTGGTGCCCCATTCTCTCTAAATTGAAATTTAAAAAAAAAAAAAATTTACACTACTTTACTACTCTCACACTTCACTGCTTCTTTCCTAAACCCTTTCTTAAGCACTTGTTTAATTGGACTGCATAACACTACCACACTGATTTAGACTACAAATAGTATGAGTGTGTTTCTAAGTTATGGCTTCTTTTAAGAAGCTTAAAAGCATATTGCTTATTTCTGTATTGTACAAAATCTTTCTGCAGAAAGAAGGAAAAGGAAATGTGTAATATTAGTATTAGGTGAATTACTAGTGCATTTAGTAGTATTATTATTTCATTACCGATATCAGGGTATCATTCAGAAGGTTTCTATGAAAACATGATGCAGTGAAATATTCAAAGTCCTTGCATGAACAGTTTCACTGTTGAATAAGTAATTTATTATCAGAATCAAGGCCCATTCTATTCTACAGAAAGAAGCTGTACGTTGGGTGGAGCCCTGCAAGTCTCTTCTATGCAGGAATTCCAGAGCTGCCGAAACAGAATTCTTGTTAGGGTTATTTACAGTAAAATTGGATGATAATTATAATAGTAACAACAGTAATAGTAATGATGATTATGATAATAACAACATGACCATGTAGTTAAAAAAAAACCAAAACCAAACAAACACCCCCTTTGCAAAAATAACAGAAAGCAACCAAATCTCTGCTTACGACAAGAAATTATTTTATTATGGAAGAATTAATTTACATCACATAGGCCAAATTACTACGGTTCAATTTTTTGTCAGAGTTTTATTCTTAGATTCGAATCTGATCAATTAATAATCAGTCTCCATGGCTCAGTTCCTCGTTTTTAAAAATTAGAACAATATAATTTCATACAATTTCACATGGATGTTGCAAAGAGAAATAAGGATGACAGCACACTCCAATTTTTACATGCGGAGTGACAAATACAATTCAGCTATGTCTGTATCTGTTCTCTTGAAGCTGATACAGATTGAGGGATGCTGCAGAGTTGTGCTAATTTTGAAATGAGTATCAGGAGAAGCAGTGCAGGGTGATTTTGCCATGGGATTCCAGGACAAAGGTCTGTTGCCCTGGCCCCAGAAGAACTAATCTGCTATACTGGGGTCACACAAATACAAACGGATTAATAAAGGAAATCTGGCAAGGATGGTTCCACTATATTACACCAAGGAAAGCCATATATTTTCTTAAAACTATTTAAATTTTCAGCTAGTAAAAAGGTATCATTGTTTTGCCAGGAAACGTTTAATCTGCTTATGCAACTTGCCGTCTAGGAGCACAAACACCTTTGAAGAGGGAAGACAAAATTATAAATGCAGCCAAGTTCCCTAAAGGCAAACAGAGTAAACAAACAAACGGTGTAAGAAAATCTGTTCCATGCAGATGTGTCACTTCTGGACCAATACAGTAGATAAACAGTAATCTGTTTGAAACATAATTTTAAAAAGACTAATCTGAAAAGGACTGCCTAAGGGAGCACTCTGAGGCAATAAGAACTTGCTGATCTAAAAGATGTACTGAAATCACTCCAGATCACTTTTGTTCTTGGTGGGAGGGTGTTTAGTTTAGGTCCCTGGTACGGCCACCAATCTCCAGAGCACCCTGGACATGATGCTCCATTTTCTCTGACTCTCACAGCAAGTCAAGCCCAAGACTGCATAAGTCACCGAATCACATCAGTTCTCTAGTTTTGGCTTTTCTATGAGCAACTGCAGGCAAACAATCCTGGCAGCAATCCCAGAATCGTGCTCCTCTTCACTCAGAAGTCTTCCAAAAGGCTCACAGAGTGACACCTTCCGGAAAAACTTCTAACAGAGTTTTAGATGGGGGGAAAAAAAAGATTAGGTAAGAGGCTCCAAGCATCACATGAGGCAGGCCGTATCAAAATGCTTATTTCTCAGTCTGGATGAACAGAAGTAATGCACAATAATTCCAAAGTCATCTGAAATACCAACAAAGCATGAACCACAGAAACTGTGTATTGCAGAAGCCCTCTGCATGACACTGATTTTTAGCAAAAAAAGCCATCTCAAGGTTAGCACCCAGCTACAGAGAGAACTTCTGAAGGTTACCAGACTAAAAGACAATGTCCACTGCAGTCTGAAAAACACGATTAAAACAATGTCCTCACCTACATGGGGTGATGGATGGACAATTTATGTAGTTTTGCATTCCACCTAAGGCCTGATAGAAGTTCTGACTTTACAGAAGAGAAGAAAACTGTTTGAGAAGTTCAGATAGAGCAGTCTGGTAGACTAAGAATGAGGGCAAACATCCACAGCAGTTCTTACTTAGTATGCCTTCTTGAAGAAATAATTTCTAGAACCAACAACAACCACAAAAAAGAAATTCCTATCCCTCTAATGAATTTAGATTCAGAAACACAAGATTTCATTACCTTTGTCACAATTTAAACAATGACATCTCCACAGACCTTTTCACATAAAAATAGTTTACGAGGTATTTTTTACTCTCCAATTCCCTCAATTACTACCCATTTTGATGGTTTAACAATACAGAAGCTATTACTTTATCAGGTGCAGATCATCCTGATAAGACTAAGTCAGCATTTGCACGTTATCTTAAAGGAAGTGGTAAGGCAAGACTGAAGTTAGAGATTCTGAAGGAATAATGAGGACAGCTTCAGAACTGCTGGAATTTTCCACCTGCTGCTAACTGGATGTATTGACGAAAGGGCAAAGAATGAAGAACTACAAGTTTCCTACAACAATACACCTGCCTAACAGTTATTGTAAGGAAAGGGACCCACAGTTCTCATCTCAGTGTTATAAACTGCATTCATGACCACCACTGCTATTCATACATGAAATGACTGATAGATTGATGTGTAAACAATTTTCACATGAATACTTGGAATACCCTCTGCATTGCTAAACAAAACACATTTTGTTTCAAGAGTATTTCTTTGGATTTACTTCCTAGTGCTAGAGTACCTACTAGCATTGATCAACGCTTTCTAAGATGAAAGTATAAGATATGCAGTAACATCCATATTGTTCATTTTTAATGTAAAATTCCATTTTCTTATGGCTGTCCCAGTGCTCCTTATTTTCTGTGTATCAAATATACTGTCAGCACCAGGCAAAAGCCATAAATGAGCCACTTTCAATGAAGCTGATGTGTTTGGCAAGGCATGAATAATGTGAGGCAGGATGGGATGCAGAACAGGCACATCAGCTGGACACACTTGTTAAAATGCTGAGCAGCAATACTGTTGATACTGCAATCTGAAAAATCACACTGAGGCTTCAGTTTTAACATCTCATTGTGATCAGGAAGGGAATTAATGCAAATGGGTTTTTTTTCATGCTACATGAAAACCTGGGAAGACATAAGGGCGTTGACTGACATTTGCTAGTTTCAGGGACTCTTTTTTCTGTTTTTGCCCCCAAACATGAAGGAATGAAAGCGAAGTGTAAACATAAAGCTGAAAGCAAATAGGGGGGGAAAAAGTCACTAAACCAGACTGCAATCCCCCAAGGGGATATTTATTCCATAACCAGTTGGTTCTGCATTGTGGAAGTCTATATGGCACAATATGGGATCTTGCACATTTGCTTGATTATCCTATAAGCACAAGAGACAAATTTTGTAACTCAGCAGGCAACCTCTTAAACAGAGGGAGACAGGCAATTGAGTCCTACCAGTGTAGAAAACATACCAAATTCAAAAAATGTCATCTATCATGGATGGGTGTCTAAGCTTTTTTTTAAGAATGCCACAACCTCCACCTTGTGCTGTCCTAGCACTTCATTGTTCTCTTTTGCAAGTTTCCTAATTTCAATTTGCCCAGATACAATTCAGATTGCTACTTCAGAAAGGAAGTTAATACTCTGTTTTCTGCTAACACAGTGGACAAGGAAAATAGCCTTTACATAATTAAATCAGATTTTCTACCTTCTTTTGACTGAAGAACATCTATTACATCAAGATGTTAAAGTACAACTGATGGAAACAAATCCAGACACTCTCTAACTTATTTCTTCCCCCTCCTGTCTAAGGCATTTGTTACCAGTCCTATTTGCATGAACAGTCCCCACTGTATGTTTTACTTTGAGTATAGAAAGCAAAACAAAACAAAGAAGAGAAGAGAAAACACACTTCTCAGCATCAGTCATTAGCAGCTCACTGGCTCCCTCTCTTGGGTACTCTTTCTCTGTTTTTTCTGTTACTTTTTCAAAACTTCCCATGCTGTGGAAAGAAAACTTTACACTTGAAATTCCCTGCTAGTTTCAACTTCTGCCTGTTCACAATTAACTTGCAACTTGACACAGTTCCACAACACTGAGCATCATCAGGACAAAGACGGGGTTAACAATCAGCCAGCCCTAAAAACCCTGTATGCTTTATTCATAATTCAACCAGCTGAGCTTTCACTTCACAGTTCTGTCCTACCTTGCTTACCTCTCATGATACTATTCCAAGCATGCAGCCTACACCACCATTTCTTCCTCCATGAAAGCAGCAGAAGGTTCCCTACACAGTCAATACCTCATCACCATGGGAAGTGTGTGTGTATGTGTGTGTGAGTGTGTGTGAGTGTGAGTGTGTATGTGTCTCTCTCCCGTTTCATACTAGATTTGGACAGAACAGCCAGCCTGCTGCAGGTAATTCCAGAAAATAAATGTATTTTACAAATGGCACAACAAATGCATATTCTACTCACTAGAAGTAGCTTAAACTTTGTGCTCTGATCATGTACTCCGGACTGATAGCACAAACTGCATCTCCCAGCCTGTGAGGACAGGGTGTCCCTTTTTGGATAAGGCTCTCATCTCTGGAGACCGAACTGTTGCAAGCAAACAAAGGTCCATTTGTCAACAGAGAAGCTCTGCTTGTCAACACAATCTCTGCCATTCCATGCCTTCTTTTGTGCTGCTCACTAGTTTCAAATACACTGCTAATGGACAGTAACAATTCAACCTATAGACTCTTCCACAGGGTTAGGAAATACCAGGAGCACAGTTTTCATTCAGAGATGGTCTGGTCTCTGCTACCTGACTTACCCTCAAAAATGCCATAAGGGATTTCATCAAGTAACTGTTAATACTACAGAAATACTGTTATGTTCTAGTAAATATAAAAGAGTAGCACTACAGAAAAACTCTCAGAAGAAAGGAGACATTGATGTGCTGTTACAATTAACTATTACAGTAATGTTAATTAATGCAAAAATTAATGCATGTCAATTAATGCAAAAATCACTGCACTAGGATGAATTGCACATACGTACTATTTATTCTAAAAGATGCATGTGAACAATCACAGTAAAAATAAGGTGGATTTGAAAAGCCATGTATCCACACCGTAACTTTTCCTTCAGATGCCATTTGAAGCCTATCATTTGGACAATGCTCAGTTAGGCACAACATGAGCCTTGTAATGCCTTTCATCTACCAGCTGAGATACCAGAGTTTCAATAAAACCTCTGTTGTCCTTTTACACTTCTGAAAATAAATTAACTTTTAGAGGGATTTCTTAGCTCCGATCGTTTGGAGTGAAGCATGTTTAAAAATCGAGTGGACACAACCAGAGAGATCACAACTAAACCCCAAGCTCATTTCTTACCCCCTGCCCCCACCATCTTGTGGCAACATTAAAAGTCACACAGCCATATAAAAACTCATGACTATAAACTGACCATGCTGCAAAGAAGTATTTCTTACCGAGCTACTGTTCAGCTGCAGTAATTCTCTGACTGAACAAATTCTAGCGCCCATGGAGTGAAACTTCAGGACCATGCCCAGTAGAGTAACTCATCTGGCAGCACAGGTTGGCTTAAACACATCATGAAATCCTTCAATTTCTATTCCCAGTTCCTTGCATAAGGAGTGCAGGTACATGGCTTAGGGCTGTGTATCTGCAAGGAGGGCCAGGTGCCCAAGTATTTTGTGAGGTTACTCAATCTGAGTCAAAACACGTGTGACCTGTTCCTTGAATCAGTTTCACGTAATCTCTACCCTACCCCAGCAATCAGAGAAAACCAAAATTTTTAAATCATTTTAGAATCCATCCATGACTACCAGCAAAATACTAGCACATGGCATGCCCAAACAATAAATACAAATACAAGGGGTTAACCACTCACTGGTCGAACTCTTCTCTCATTCAAATGCCTCCCAACACAGTCAGCCCATCCATGAATTTCAAACTATAGGTTTTGGCAAATTCATTTTGAAAACATACAGAAAATTGCTCCTTAGCAACACGAGCTAATCAACAGCAGTTTAGGAAGATGCCAACTGCCTTGTCTGCCATAAGCTGAAGATGCAATCACACATGAGCTAAACACAAGTATTTACCTTAGTCCTGGCCATACTGCTAGAACAGCCACCAGTGGTTCTTACATCATAAACCCAGGGCTATGGATTTGCTGAAAGACTGAGTACCAAAGCATCTCATGAGGACCCCTGCTCTCTATCACCCCTGGGAGGAGAGTAACAGAGTATATTAGTGAAGTTCCAATCTTTCAGAATTGCCACCAAGAAACCCTAGAAGTCACAAGGCAAAAGAAATCCCAGTTCAACAATTACTTTCCTTTTTCACCACAAAAGGGAAATTACTGACTTCAAAGAGCAGTTAAATTCTCTTACAGTAATAACCCTAATAACACGGTATTTGCAACAATCTCAATTTAAAAAATAAATAAAAATAAATAAAAAATAATAAAGATAATAAATAACTTCAATGCTTAGAAGCCAGCTAGATGGTAACTTTCAAAGGGATCAAAAAAATTGACATTTGTATTTTCAAGCAAACTCCTGTTTGGTCCGTTTTTCCACTGCACAATCTACCTGGACTAAGCTCCTAAAAAAGGAAATACAGTAACACCACAAAACAAGAAGCCTGAGATATATACTTAGTCCCTTTTACCTGACTGTTAGTGCCAATGAGGAAAGAAAAAAGCAATAATCTAATAATCTACAAAACACACTATGTAACTTTACTAACTTTAAAACATTACCATCTCAATCGGGTGTCTGATGTTTACATAAGAACTGGACTGCTAATAAATTAAAAAATATGTTCAAAAAACTAAAGTTTAAATACATTCCTATGACTGTGTATTACTTGTAACAAATACGGACTTTGAAAAATACAATCACTTAAATGAACGTTGATTCTTGGTGTATTTTCTAGACACAATATTTAACAAAGGGAATAGTTTTTTCTTTATCCTAAACTAAGCAAGTCTCTCTCTGGCTTTTCATGTATATTCACCCTCCTGGCTCTCCCCATAACGTATTCCTTTTTTGGTTATGATGCTCTGAGAGGACCTGTGGAAGACAAAGCTGGACTAAAACCCCAAAAAATCCTATACAACTGTGGAATCACTGACTAAGGGAAGTCCCAAGAGAAACAGAGAAAACAGACTACAATCATGTGAAAAACAGAACAGTGCTTCCAGTCACCATCTTACTTGGCATACAGCAAGTACTGTGCTGTATCCATATAAAAGCAATCCTTCAGTTGCATGGATCACAAACCCTGTGACAGCCTCCTAATGGAGATGGATGAAGACTAAAATTAAGTCTAGGAACACGATCTGGGAGCTGAAACTGTTTTCAAGAACAACTAAAGCACTAGTGCAAGGACAAAGAACATTTTACCAAGACTGGGGGGCGGGGTTGGGGGCTGTTTGGGATTTGGGGTTTTTTTTCCCCTGGAATTTCTACAACAGAGCAAATAGTCCACACCTCAAGTGAGAATAAAATCCTGTATTGAGGTCTAATAACTTATTTTAGCTTCATGGTAAGAACAGCACAGCTATGTGAAGAGTCAGACTGAAGGCATGGACTAACCAAAGCTTTGTCCAAGTCTTGCTGACATTTTGCAGACTCCTTCTAAATGATGTTTCTTTGTTAGACAGCTGGATTGAGGCCAGACTTAGGACTGTAGAGCACAGAGATCAAACTGCTTTTGAAATCTGAAAATCCCAGTAGCTGCAAAACTAACAGAATTAATAATACTTCTCTCACAAGTCTTCAAAAGCAGTTTTTTGTTTCCACCTGTTCTGTTAGAGTTGACCTTTTATAAACCTCTTGCTTGTAGGATATATGGCTTTATCATTCCCTAGTCTGCTGATATTTGAGCATTCACAACAGCTTGTTCCTGATACTGCTTTCAACCAGCACAGAATACCCTGCAGAGACTAGAAAGCCTCTACATGCAGAATACTAACTCATGCCCAAAGTAAGTTTTCAGAGCTCCTGACTGAACGTGTTTGCATGACTTCATGAACAGTCGTCTTATGGATTAAACAAGTGTTTTACCACCAGTGATAACTTGACTGGTCACAGACAACCCACATTGATTTTGCTGCTTCATTTAATCCCTCCTTTTGTGCTTCAATAGGTATGTCTTTAAATGTTAAGCACAGAAGTTGCAGCACATCAAGCAAAATCAAACACCTCAAATAAAAACTAAATTAAATAGTAACAACTTCTATGGAGAGTAACAGAGACCACAGAACAGATCTCCTCCCTTAAAAACACAATGAATAGAGACATATTTTGTCTTATTGAAAATACTGGGTTTTCTCCTCTAATACATGGAGCCACTAGATGCAGAAACACTGAGAGGGTGCCAAAATAGACCCAGCAAAAAATCTGGGAATGTCCTACTCCTGTGACAATGCATTAAAAAGCGAAGGATCAGCCAGTACTTGCAAAAGTTTTGAGCTCCCAAAGTGATGTACCACTAAAACCACTCAGGTAACAAAGCCATCAAGTTCCTTTTAACTGCATCTGTGCAGGGCTAGAGCAGGCACAGTCATTCAGCATGTCCTTTTAACAGGCTGTATTAGCGCCACACAAAATTAGCAGGTTTAAGTTTTTTTTTAATATCTTATTCTACTTTTACCAAGATTTTCTGTAAGATACTGACCCCAGTGTAAAAAAAACCAAACTTGAGTACACAGACAACACTGTTTTCAAATAAACTCTACAAACAAAACTTTGTTCCATTATTGTTAATATGATGACAAAGTTCTGTCTGAACTAAACACTAATTTTACCTTCCTTCTTCACAATCCTAAAATTATTTATGCATGCTTAAAAGTTAAAATTGGAAAGCTAGCATATTAGTAACTTGATAATGAAATTAATTTTGTCTTCACCCATTATTTCCACAGCTCATACCTTTTTTTTTAAGTTCAGGTATTTCCTGCAGATTCACAGTTACCTTATTGCAGTGTTAGAATAGAGTAATCTGAAACCCATTTAGTGACTTATGCAGTGAAAATGAAATTCATTATGTGCTAAACGGAATTTCAGTAAAATCCACATGTAATAAAGCTACAAGGCAATTAAGTTTCTCAAGAAGACATTGATCTAGCCTGTCACCCATAAAACCCCAGCATCACTCCAGGCTATACATGCAGACATTACCAAAAAAAAAAAAAAAACAAAAAAAGCACAGGTGTCCTCCCCAATGCACCAACCCTCTGAAGCTGGAAATGTTTATAACTGTAACATCAGATTCTGAAACTTTTCAAAGCAAACAGAATATAACAAAGGAAAGCGATTACTGTTTTGTCAGGTAACAGCTTTTTGTTAATAACCACACAATCCAGTTCTGCGGAAAAGTGTTTAAGGCTTCTGCTCTCAGGAATGCTCATCCAGCTGATCTCAAGCATTCAGTATCCAGCCTTAACTCTGGACTGCTTTGCAACTGGGGTTTTTTTGGGGGAAGAGGGGGCACTCTTTGGTTGGTCCATTAGTTGGTTTTTGCAAAATTACCTCTTGTTGTAGAAGTATGAGAAGAATGCCAAACATTTGCAGGATGTTAAAGTAATTTGGTAACAAATATCAACCCCAGACGAATCAAAAGCCATTTCACTACAAGCCAACAAGTTAAAACTCTGTATTTTCTTAGTACTTTTCTCTAGCTGGATGCCGCAGAATTTCAATATGCACATGTAAGTGCAAGGCGCAGAGACACTGGTTTGGCATTTCATATCCCATAGTTCAGTGTCTCCTGGATTACAACCACCAATGGTACATGTTTATTTATGCTTTATTGCTTTGATATTATCCTACTTAGAGCCTGAAAATTAATAAATATCTCAGGTGAGAGCCTGAAAATTAATCAGTATCTCAGGACGTGCTCCTCCTCTCCATCTGTGCCTGTACTTCCCTGCTGTTATTTGAGGAGGTTTATTACAGTTTGATGCACAACAAAGCATTTCCACAGCTGAGACACCATGTTATTTCATTAGGAATGCAAATATCTCTTTTCCCCACGCAATATGAACTAAACACACACACAAATGCCTGCCTTTGCTGCGAATATAAAGATCTTCTTTTCCTTAACAGCTCAGGAGCTGGAAAAAAAGAAATAATATAAAGAAACTGCTGCATGTGCTATGCAAAGAAATTACTTACCAAGCTTCAGCCTTGCAAATAGAAGAAAAGGAATACAAATTTTCAAAGATACAATTTAAACTCAGTAGCAGCTGCAAAATTGAAAATTTCGGACGCATTACATTAAAAATAAACTAGCTTTTAAAAAGAAGCTCATGCTAATAATACGTTATAGATCACAGGGAAGTCTAGTTCTAGTACATGAGGTAGGAGACGATTTTACAGTGCCGGTTTCTGTGTTTTCAGTTCTTTATACACATACCTGGGCATTTATTGCAATGTTTAACCTGCTGTAAAAGACACAGAAGTCAGCCTACAATCTCCATTGGGACTGCAAGAAAGGCAAAATAATTGCTGGCCAACAAGAAAGAGCAAAGGGAAGTCCAAAGAAGCAGGGCCAGAAGGAACAGCAAAACCTAGCAACTGGCCCACATCAAACAAACAAACAAAAAAACCCTCCAAATAAACACAGGAGCAAGACAAAGAGTATGCATAGAATGTCAGGAGGAAATTTAGTGTAAAAGCAGCTGTAACTTTTTTGTCTTTATTTTAATTTGTCACTTTAAAAAAGATGCAATTACTTAAACACTAGGGCTCTAAACAACAAAACCCCAGCTGCCATACTTTCAAGAGGGATGTTTTGAGTTCGTAAATCAGAAGGAGTTGTCTGTAAGACCGTGGTGGTTCATACTATAAATATATCCCAATCTGACTGGACAAGTCTCCTCCTGCATAAGCCATTGCCATAAAACAGATTATAAGTGAAACTGAGTAATAGACAAAGCAAGAAAGGCATTCCATTTACACAACTCATTACTCAGGATAGCTCATGAAGTCAAGTAATGTCAAAGATCATTTCTTAAATATTCTTTCACTACTTTCTCACACATTTAGAGATTTAAAGGGAGACAGTAATTTATAACACCATGTTCTCTGATAAAGGCCATACCAGCTCTGCCCTGAAGGCACAACTCCCTCCTGAAGCAAAGTGTTATCAACCTTCAACAATGAACCCACTATCTCCTGAAGGACTTTCAACCACCACCCAAGCTCTGGGCTTTATTTCCATTTCTTGCTGGAATCCAGTGTCCGTACTCAGACACATGCTAGAGTTCTCAACACTGTATTTCAAGCAACACTCTGAAACACCTACTTAGAAACACAAAGAATACAAATGAGTGACAAAACTTAGGCAATGTGGAAAAGTTGATCAGAAACTAGCAGCTTGTGTCATGGTAACATCTCTCAATCATCCCTATGAAACACTAAAGCATTAACATCAACATTCCCTTAGTAAGGTCTTTAAATTATAAATACACAAAGAGTTTACACTGCAAAAAAAAAAAATCACAGTACAGATCAGCAAGTGTGCTTGGAGGAGACTGCACACTTTAAGTGAACATTTTAAGTTTTCAGACATCAGAATAAGTTCCATGAAGACCATAAACAAACGGAAAGAGAAGCAGATTTAGCACACTGGTTGGAAAGTACACATTTTCAAAGTTTACATTTCAAAACCACAACTGTGAAAATAATCATTAGACTGGGGAGAAAAGAAAAAAAAAAAAAGAGCGTTCAGGGAGATGTTTAGATAAGAAATATCACAACTCTTGAGCTTTATTTTTAAAGTGACTGCCAGTTGTTACAGATTTTCAACAACTTTCTGGCTCCAAAGAGATGGCAGTGGGGATTCACGTTCACTTAGCCTTTCTGCGGGGTCATATTCTTAGAGTACAGGTTAGATAGCAGACTTAAGAAATTCCCTCAGTGTCCCAGTTCTCTAAAAGCACTTGCTAATTGCAAGCAAGAGCATATGTTTCATTTGGAAAATATAAGTTTCCACCACCTCTGGCAAATCCTGCCTTTATTTGAAGTTCAGTGTTTTAAGTCACGGCGTGAGAGCTCAGAAATTCCACTGCCACAAAACCAGCTCCTGACCAAAACACGCTGCCAGTGCTTCCAGACACATAAACATTCCACCGCGGCTTATTGCCAACTATCTACCGCAAATGCACAAGCTCACCCCTCCCCACCAAAACCCATCGGCCTCTGTGGCACTCCTCAATCTCTCTGAGGATCAGCAGAGCAATCTAAACGAAACTGTGCAACAAGAATATTGATTAAAACGTCCTGACAGACAAAAATCACGCGATCCGGGAGAACAGCACGAGCTTTCTCCTAGATTACCCACGACCGGTATTCTGCGTGTTTACTTGCACAAACCACCTGCCCGGCGCACGAGGTGATAAAACAGCATTGAGGTGTCCCCGTTCAGCCCCGGCGGAGGTGGAAGTGCTGCCCGGGAAGCTGTCGGTGCCGAGGCCCCGCCGGAGCCCTGCCGCGGAGCGGGAGCAGCGGGCCGGGAGCCGCGCACGGTCCGGCGGGCTGCGCTCCGCAACTGCTCCAACTCGCCCGCAACTTGCGCGCCGGGGGACGCGGGGCGGGGGAGAGGACGAGACGGCTCCGTACCAGCCAAGAGCCGCCTCCCGCTGTTGCTACCTGCTGATGAAGCCATCCCCATCGCCGTCGCATGTCTGGAAGAGGCGCCTCATCCTCTCCTCCTCGCCCGTACTGGAGGTATCGGTGCTGTTGCTGCCGGTGCTGCTCACCTCCGCTACAGCGGCTGCCGCCATCATGCGCCCCGCTCCGGAGGAGGAGGAGGAGGTGGGGAAGGAGGAGGAGGCGAGGCTGCCTCGGGCGCCCGGGATTCCCAGTCCTGCCGCGCCTGCAAAGTGCGAGCGGCAGCACAAAGCGGGGGCGGGGGCTCTGTCCGCCCCACACGCACCGCCCGCGGAGCGAGAGCCGGGCCGGGACCCTGCCGTGCGGGGAGCGGGGCCAGGGCGGCTGAGGCTGGGAGCTCCCCGCCTGCGCACCGCATCGTCCTGCTCGCCCTCGGGCGCTGCCGCTGTCGGGATCGCGGCGGGATCCAGCGGGAGCGAGCGGGCGGTGTCGCCAGCCCGGGGCCAGCTGCCCTCACTGCCGGGGGACCCAAGCCCGTCCTGAGGGTCGCTTGTCCCCCTTGGGCTGGGCAGGCCCTACTCCCTGCTCCCGGGGTGCTGCTTTGGCTGCTCTGTGGAAGCCAAGCCCAGCCAAAACAACAAACCCCAGCGTTTTCTGTAGCCCTGCGTTTGCACTCGAGGCAGTTTGATGGGGCACTGCTCGGGTAAAAGCAGTCTGGGGTACAGAGCATCGGCCCCTCTTGACCCCTCCAGTTCCTCTCCACTAATCAAATTTTACCTGCCGAGTCAATTTTTTTCTGTCCCTGAACATGTTCGTGGCCTATACCCCTCCCTGTCTGTTGGTCTCCTTTCCATTTAAAGAAAAGTCACTTTCTTTGCCAGTCTTCATGTGGCCAGATGAAAAAAAATCACCTTGATTTTATAGTATGGCTTCTTTATTTCCTTTAGTATCCTTGCCACCCTTCTCGATACCTAATTAAGTTTTAATTGGTGCTTTTTTTCTCTTATTTCTGTGAAAAGAACTAATACACCAACAGCACCCATCTCTTTTATCTCTGCTGGAAATCAGTAATCCAGAACAGTCTAGAACAGCATTTCTGATTACATTAGCATTATGTTTCGTACTCCATCACCCTGTGATTGATTGGGATCAACTACTTTTTTCCCTAACCTGTTTCTGTATTTGAAAAAAAAGACCTTGTTATTAAGGACATGCATTTCTCTCATAGTATGAGGTATTATCCTTCTCTTATTAATGAAGTCTTTGAAGACATTCAGTTCATGCCACGAAACGTCTTGATCTTCCTTGTTCCTGACAGCGATTCATGAATATATAAATCCAGCAAAGTTATCGCACTTCTCTTGTTGCACAGTCCCTTTCAAGTACAGTAACTGATGGCAACAGCTCTAATTGTTAATATTCATTGTACCTTGATTAAGTAAGTCATTACAAAGTAAAGAGTCCCTCTGGCATTTTATTAACTAAAACTACTTGCAAGTGCAAGCGTGCATACAGTCACTATTGTATTCTCTAAGTCTCTGCAGATTTCCACATTAGGTTGCTCATATTAGTTCTTGTTGGATGACCAGGGCATTGTGGTATGGAGCCAACACACTTCCGTACTCTTTCAAGACACTGGAAGCAGAGAATACAGCAATGATCATATTTTCAGATGTTCCATCTTCTGACCTACAGTGTTCCACCTCCTGATCTACACCTAAGAGTGGTTTGACTGAATCTTAGCACATGCTTTTTCTCGGTCCTAGGTAGGATGTTGCTCATGTGTGATACTAGTTGATTACTGCAGTTGTTTGTTTGCACTGAGGGCTGGAGGAGATGTGAAGTCACAACACCATTTTTCTTCAGCTAGATCCCACAGAGGAGCTGTTCCACACCAAACACAAGAATTCTTGCACACGTTCTGCAAATGTAGTACACACAGCTTCTTACTAAGAAGGCAAATTCTTAACCACAGGAGTTGGACTCAAGGTACTTGTATGGGTCTCTTTCATCTTGCAGTATTCTGCAATTCTGTGATTATTTTGAGTCCTAAAACAGTGTCTCCTGACAAGGCCACCAACATCAACGTAGCAAGAAGGGATCCAAATCACAGCAATGAGAATCTCCAAGAACAACCTCCCTCCATCCTGACACTGTCTGCTAAGCCTCATAGCTGGCCACTTCTCACCTTTTTTTAAACTAATCTCCCACTTCTCCTCTAATCTAGATAACGGCACTTTATATTTTGTTCTCATTGGCATGCTTCATGCAGTACCTTCCTTTGTGGGTCAGGAATTCACCCATTCCTCATATTCTCCCTGCTCATTGCTAACAATTTTTGAGCCGGTTGTTTATATATTGGATTTTTCCTGCTATCTTTTCAGTTTCTGGGGATCAGCTGCAGTTAATTTCTTGCATCTGCACCAGTCCCGACAAAACCTGGTGCCGTGGTTTCTGACTTTCCTTAGTAACAATTCATCCCTACCAGTTCCTCCTTGCTGATAGGAACAGCTGATATCCTAACTGCGGTATGGCATGCAAGACTGCAAAACCAGCTGAGCTTGCTGGCTTGTATCGTGATGCCCATCTAATTTTCGTAAAAGATGCATCACATCAGTTGCAAAGCTACTGTTCCCCACATTCCTGTGCCTGCTATGAATTATGTGGCCAGTTTACTCCTGCAGCCAAGAATGTGAATTTCAGATGGCAAAAGCCTACACTTAAAACACAGACTATGCTGTGCAGCAGAAAGTACTATTCTTCATGAAGTATACCTGGTGTGAGGCGTGTGTGGTGCCTAGAAAGTTATGAAGAGAGAACAAGGAAGGAGGGCAAGGATTGAGACTTCCATACTGCTGAGAGTAGGAAAATAGGCTTGATATTTCTCAAAAGAAATTTTTTAAATGTTTGTATGTTTTCTAGTTAAGACTGTGGATTTTAAGAGTGAAGCCGTTTGTTCATTTGTCTTTTCATCTAAGTTCAATGAATCTGTAATCTATATTCTTCAAAATAAATTTTCCATAATGCCCTGATTTCCACATGCAAATAAATATATACCAGACAGTCAATGCAAACATTAATAACAATGCTGTAGCACTATTAACTGCGCTTATTCTCCAACATTTATATGCCCACAATCTGACATCTCTAAAAGATGGGCAGGAGACACCTGATTTCCAGAAGTGCTGGACTTCTAAGACTTTCCACCAAATCAACAGTCTTCCATTGCATTTATGTGATGTCTGAAAGTCAAGCCCATTAGCAAATCAAGCAAATTAGGTGTTGAACAATAGAAAAAGAAAAGCATTGTAAATCTCTTGAAATCAAATTCAAGATGGTTTTGCAGTAGAAAACAGCTTAAGTCACTCTGCATAAAATGCTGCCCAATCACCAAAATCAATTGACCAAAAAAAAAGAGAAAAATTTTCTTCTAGATAACATTCAGCCATAGCACTTTTCAATTAACCTCTTTTAAAACCTACCAAGAAAACAAACAGTAACTTGATTTTCAAGCAGGAAGTTTTCTTCCTTTGAGCAAGGTTACTTACCAAGGTGCAAGGCAGAACTTCCTCAGCATCAGGAGTCCAACTGCCCACAATACCATCCCTTTCCATTTCATACATACTGCATCCAGCCCTTTTCACACTATTGCTGAAAAGGTCTCCGTTGCTCCATGAGGTTCTTGTTTAACAGACATTTCACTGAGTGACACTGTCACCCAACACAGATGTGTTCTCTTAGGGATATTGGCAGAGTGATGGTGGCACTAAATCACAGTTGCCATTAAAGCTTTGTTTTCTTAACAGGATGTTATGATTGGTATAGAAGAGAATTTATTATTAGAATGGCACGGGATTTCTACAAGCAGAGGCGACATAGTCCCATACTGTAAGTAGCATAGTAGGGAATTTATAGTACAATTGGACTTCTAATTTCTAATCACCTGGGCTCTCTGCAGATCAGGTCAGATCCCAATCCATGGTGTGTTGTGTCAGTGTTACCATCAAAAAATCTCAGGGGCCTGAGGAGCCAGAGGTTGGGGGGCTGCCTGGGAAGGCATGGCAGGGCCTGGCAGCCAGGACCCATCCAGCCATCCCAGCCAGGTCAAGCTATTAGACACCTCTCTGGGGACAACAAAGGCCAGGCTGGGACATGGGACTGGCGTGGAGCTGGCTTGGCCACTGAGCACTCTCACATCACATGACTTTGCACATGCACACCAAGCTACTCAGACACGCATGATATACCCAGATCTAAATCTGTGCCTAGCCTATATCATCCATGCCCAAGCAATGTAAGGGCTGAGTAACAGTGATTTCCTATGTAAACTTACTTTTTAAAAAAAAAAAAAAAATTTAAATTAGTGAAGTGAAATTAAAAATGCACTTTATTTTCGATGATGTAACTTACAAAATGCATACTTTTGATGTTGCTGTGAGGTAGATGGGGGAATTAGCTATTCTCCTTGCTGCTACTGCTTAGGTATTCAGAAGATTTTGACGTACAAAATGATCAAAAGTCATGCCTGGTGGTATCAAAGGAGAGATTATCCTTTATTTCAGTAGGCTTCAGATAAAGGCCAGCTTTGTTTATTGATCTTCACTGTAACAAAATTTAAAGTAACAGACAGATGAGTTCAAATTAATGTTATTTAAAATATCACTGTGTACAGCAAAGTGCATCTGCTGGTGACAAAGTCATGGTTTAGCTAGGAAATTGCTAGTTAAATTCTCATCAAAATCTTCTGTCTGAAAATCACTGTAGTACCTGCCTCACATTACTTTGTTTAGATCCACTCCACATCACAGACCTAGGATTTCAAGCTCCATCTAGAAATATAAGTCTTGTGCAGCCTTTACTGTGGAATTCTTAGCAAGCAGAGCTGTTTAAAAACTCTTAAAACAGTATATTCAAAAAAAAAAAATTTTTTTCTGATTTTTTTACTCCTGCTCCAAAGAGTGATCTGCAAAACTGAGATTTTTTTGTATAGGACTGAAATTATTTTAGATAGAATATTAATTTTTAGATAGAATATTAGTGCCTCTTTGGAGAAGCTTCCTGCTAATTCTTCACCTTTATAAATGTTCAACTACTTTGTAAAACTGTTGTGTTTTAAAAAGTCTACTTTTTCGTGATGATGATGAGTATAAATGAGAACAGGTTTGTCCCTTTTTAAAAAAAATCCTAAACTGCTGTCCTACTCAAAACAGGCTGCTATTCCTGGGTCCTACAAATGGATCCATAATTTGGATCTGCATATATGACAGAAAGTTAAGTTTCTTTCCTCACTTCTTTCATATACATTTAAACAAAGACATAGAATATTTCCAGTATTTTTAATCAAAGTATCTTCTTTGAAGCTGTATCTCTGTTAACAAAATACTACTTTGATTGAAAAAAGTGGGGGCACTTGTAAAGATAAATGCTCTTTGTGTAGACTGTGACTATCAGGTAACTTCAAAAACATTTTTCTGCAGGCTACTGATAGCTGCAATAGTTAAATATGTTCTGTGCCCCAGGAAATTTCTGCAACACAGGTATCATTTTGGTCAAAATATTTCAGGGAAACAGTATTCTAACAGGAAATTGCATTCTGGATAAATTAGTCTCTGTAGGAGCACATCAGTTCCACTCAGTTCCAGTTTCAGGAAAGATACAAGCACATGAATTACAGGTTTGAAATCCTTTTGCCTTCAGTCTACCCTTCCAGCTCACAAAACATGTGATCCCTGCAGTTTTTGTGCTGGCTTTGTAACATGTTCTAGACACAGTAAGATCTGTTAGCACAGGATCATTCCACTCTCCCTCCTTCCTCTGTCATTTGCTCGCCCTGGAAACTACAGCTCCTCAATTCAGGAGTCAAGGAGTAGTGGAGAAAGTTGTGGGAAGAACTGGGGCATACTTGACCCTGTTGGGAATCATGCTCTCCCCAGCCTTCATTCTGAATGTATTGCTGAACTCTCTGGATGCCCTGAGCTCCACTGAAGGGTTAGATTTTTCCTCTGGAAGTTAAGCAGCCCAAGCTTTGGACTGCTGCAAGTTGAGGACCCAAGACAGGTTGTTTTACAAGGACAGAACTGATCAAAAGGCATTTTCCTTGATGTCTCAGAAATAAATAAAAATTGAAGTGTATAAGGGAAGTGGAAAAAACAGATAAATAAGAAATCATGTGTCAGTAGATGAAGGAGAGGTGGCTTAAATGGGGAGGAGGCAATCACCCAGATAGAGCCCACATCAGCAGCAAACATTCTGGGAAACTATCAGTGTATACAGTTATGTGCAGTAAAGCAAGAGATGGCCATTTTCACTGCGGTTAATTTATTAAACAAGTATCTCTCATTGTAATTTGACATCAGTTTTACTTCCCGAAATGTGTGTAAATACATAATTATTTGATGGGATCATTAATAGTCATAACAGCCAACAGGTATCTGGTTACAAATTTACTATGATGCTTAAAAAAATCACACATACTGCAATACCTTTTTTCTTTTGTAATCAAGGAATGGAAAATAGAAATTATTCTTGTGCTCTTTCATTAACCTGCCCTTGGAAAATAGTATTAGCTCAGCAATGACCCTCGCATCGTATTTCAAAAGCTAGTAAGTCTTAGAACACTTAAAATGTCTTAAAAAATCTCAAACAAACAAAACCCCAAAAAGATTATTTGCAGTCAAATCTGACACAATCTAACACAGTCAGTATATCATAGATAATGTTGTTTCACAAACTTACTTTGCAGTTCTTTTTCTCTAAGTACTGGCATCTTTTGTGGAATACAAGAGTATTTTCAAGAGAGAAAAGATCCTGCAAACTAAAAAGAAGTCAGCAAAACCTCTACGTAATAAAAGTGCCTCTAGGGAGGGTAAAATCAGGATGCCTAATTGTATTTAAACATGCAGATGTATTTTTGCATAAAACTGTACTGCCTCCTAAATCTTCTTGTAACAAAAATATGTGGGCATTTTGACACATGCTAATAGAAGGAAATAATTCTTATTCATGGAGTTACATGTTTTGAGTAAACATTAGCCAGAAGGTATTGCTGAGGCCAATCACGAAAAAGGAATTTTTAAAGACTTACAGGTTGTTAATTCTATTAAGAAAATACACAGCTAGTAGTTTTTATTGCGAGAATTTGTGTAAAGAGTCTATGTAAACCTCCACATCTAAGAACTTGGGTAAGCCCAATTCTGTCTTTGCTCATGTTTTTTCATATGCTGAGTGCAGACTGCAATTCAGTATTTAGCAGGGCTGCAGCACGCAGTGCAGGGGTGACTGAACTCTCCTATGTTTTAACCCTTCTTAACAGCATCAGGGAGTCAGAGAAGCAGTGAATGAAGCAAGGCATGTATTAAAAAATTTATCATGCAGGACGCACTCAGGCTTCACCCCACGCTTAGCCATATAGAGACATAACCCAACAGACATCTGTTACCTCTGCATGCTGTGTAATTCACAGGATTGCAAATGGAGAGCAGATTTGGGCCTGAGGAATCATTTTTCAGAATCATGGGGTTTTTTTCTGTAGGAAGGCAAGACGATGCTGTTAAGAGAGAGACGCTGGTAACAGATCTGGGTTCAGAATTAAAGATTTCTGATATGACTCTTTCAAATGAGTTAAGAATTCTCATTTATTACTGTTGGTACCAAGGATGATAAGAGAAATCCTCATCTAGTTCAGCTAATTTTCCATAATAAATGTGATGTGCTCAGAGGTGACAGCACCTAACGTCACAGGAAACAGTTATGAGGGACTAGCACTGTGTACTTTAGTTGAAAATATATAGGCAGGTACTTGGACTGAAAATCTGAAAAAATAATTAAAAGTAACCTTAGAACAGATCAATCCCTCAGCTCCAGTGCAACCTCTTAGTGCAAAACTATGCTGAAAACAGCTTTGTACACAGCTTTGCTAGAGGTCTCCTGAGAACTGTTTTTCAGCCAGCTACATCAGACAGGGAGTTTCTTTTCTAACTGTCCACTTAAGTTTGCAACTGAGTAGTTTGTTCTTCAAAGTACTTCTCCTTGTGACTGACTGATGTTTCCAAAGCAGCAGCCTTCGAGAGCGAGCCTGGAAACAGGGCTCGGGTTTATTCTATCTCATCTCCTCAGCGTCAAGTCAAAGGACAGTGGGAAAAGATGATCCAAAATCAAGGGCAAAACCCCACTTTCCAGAGTGAGGAGGCTGAGGGCTTAGATGAACTTCGCCACACCTACGTTTAATGCCATTCAGTTAAATCACGTAACTCGTGACCAGACGGTACTGAAGCACTTTCTGGTCACGGCCACGCACAGCCCTCAGCACATGCACACACTCCACCGCCCTAGCGGGGGAAAAGGAGTAAATTTCCTTCCGTGCGGGGGGATTCCGGCTGGCCGTGACTCCGCGCAGGCCCCGCCCTGCCGCCACGGCCGGCCCCGGGGCCGAGGGGCAGCGGCGCCGAGCCTTGCCCGCGTCGGGCGGAGTTGGGAGGAGNAGGTGTCGCGGCGGTCTTGGGAGCCTGTGAGGGGGTCTCGGAGGCATGTCGCGACACAGGCGGGTGTCGCGGCGGCAGCCCCGAGGGGCCGCGGCGGGCTCGGCGGCCGCCGCCGCGGTGCGCGCCCGGGGCTCGGCACTGAGGGAGGTCGGCGTGGACGAGGAGGTGGAGATGGCGGTGCAGCTCGCCCTGGAGCGGTTCCGGAGCGGGGACGAGGCGGGTACGCGGCACAGCCCAGCCCGGGGGACCCTGCGGGTGTTGGGAGGGAGCTGGCAGAGGTCGGTGAGGGGATCCTGCCCTCTGCCCGGCCCCGGTGAGGCGCAGCTGGGGCGCTGTGTCCGCTTCTGCGCTCCTCAGGACAAAGCGCT
>VZRM01005386.1:95964-128279 GCA_013397955.1 Grantiella picta
GGCCACAGAGTCGATGAGGGCTCTGTAGCGTCTCTGATAGGGAGAGATGGGGAAGCTGCGCCTCTTTAGCCCAGAGACAACCGAGAGGGGATCTCGTTAATGCATATAAATAGCTCCAAGGCAAGTGCCGGCATAGTGCCAGGCTCTTTTTGGTGACACGACAAGGAGCAGTGGCCATCAACTAAAACACAAACAGTTCCACCTCAACATGAGGAAGAATTTTTTCCCGTGGAGGGTGGCAGAGCTCTGGAACAGCTGCCTGGGGAGGGCATGGAGTCTCCCCCTCTGGAGACATCCCAAACCCAGCTGGATGCATTCCTGTGTCACCTGCCCCAGGCAGCTCTGTCTTGACAGGGTGGTTGCACTGGGTGATCTGCAGAGGTTCCCGCCAGTCCTAACAATTCTGTGATTCTGTAATATTGAGGTGATATGTCAAGAATGCTGCCTGTTGCATTGTTGCTGTTGTTTTATTATTTTTCATTCTAGAGTTGGAATTTCCTTCTAGTTTCACTAGTACTGAAAGAGCATTTGTTCACCGCCTCTGTCAGTCTCTTGGGCTGGTATCTAAAAGCAAAGGGTAAGTTGGGGTCCAGTTTTTTTTGTGCAGATTAATGGAATCTAATGACTAGAGATGAAATGACCCGTGTTTGCAACACACCCTACTCTGTTGTGAGGAGTAGTATTAGAGAAAAAAGCTTAAAACTAGGTACAGAAATGAGTATCTTTGTTCACTGCTTTTTGTGTGCTCAGAAAAACTTGTGACATGAATGGCTTGTTTTTATATTTCATGGCTCCATAAAAAAGGCTTCTCACCATGGTTTCTGTTTTTTTTTCAAAGGTGTTGAATAGAACCTTACACCTTGACAGATAAAAGGTTACTTATTCCTACAATATGTTTTCTTTTCCCCCCTCACAGAAAAGGAGCAAATCGATACTTGACTGTAAGGAAGAAGGATGTGTCAGAACCAACACATGCAGTCATGACTTGTGACTTGGCTCTCCGTACAAAACACGCCATTCGGAGTTTAATTCAGAGTTTTCCTGTCACAAATAAGGAACGCACAGAGCTCCTGCCAAGGACGGAGCGAGGAAATGCGTGTGCTGTTGAATCTGGTATGTTCAGGGTTTCTTCTGATTTGGGCTTGTCCATCAAGACCACCTGAAAAAACAGCAAACCCTTTTCTGTTGTCTCCTTGCCTGTCCTAACATGACATCCTTTAAATAAACACATGAATTTTCTTTACTTTTATCGTCTTTTATAACTGATGTGAGGAGTCATATCATGCACATGGCAGTGTCTGCCTCGTGCTAAGTTAATTTAGAATTTTTGAGCCAGTTCCAGCCAAACCTTTGTGGAAGTTCATTTGTGAAATGGGGGCTCACACAAGTTCCGTGAGGTGGGATTGAAGAGGCAGGTGTTACCATGATGGTGATGTAGGAGCACCTTAAGAGAAAGTTAGGTTGGCTGTTCTGCTTGTAGAAATTCATGTTGTTGGTAAAGCAAGAAGGTTAGGTTTTGTTTCTTCATCTCTGCAAGACAGATTTGGTCCTTAAGAGACTGCTGTCCAGACTTGTTGATTTCTAGAATACGAAGAGTTCACTGGAAGACAAACTTCTGGTATAATGTTGGGGTTTTTTTTTTAAAAGAATGCTTTAATCAAGATGATATCAGCTGTGAGTGGTAGAGTTGTACCGTGTTTCTGTGTGCAGCGGTGGGTGTAGTGAACAGAAAACACTGCACCAATATGCCTTGATTAATTGGATATTTCTGGTTCATTATGTCCATTCTTTAAGTGCTTCCTTTGCTGTTTTTTNGCGCAGCTGGGGCGCTGTGTCCGCTTCTGCGCTCCTCAGGACAAAGAGCTGCCGGACAGGGTCCAGCAGGGGCCACAGAGTCGATGAGGGCTCTGTAGCGTCTCTGATAGGGAGAGATGGGGAAGCTGCGCCTCTTTAGCCCAGAGACAACCGAGAGGGGATCTCGTTAATGCATATAAATAGCTCCAAGGCAAGTGCCGGCATAGTGCCAGGCTCTTTTTGGTGACAGGACAAGGAGCAGTGGCCATCAACTAAAACACAAAAAGTTCCACCTCAACATGAGGAAGAATTTTTTCCCGTGGAGGGTGGCAGAGCTCTGGAACAGCTGCCTAGGGAGGGCATGGAGTCTCCCCCTCTGGAGACATCCCAAACCCAGCTGGATGCATTCCTGTGTCACCTGCCCCAGGCAGCTCTGTCTTGACAGGGTGGTTGCACTGGGTGATCTGCAGAGGTTCCCGCCAGTCCTAACAATTCTGTGATTCTGTAATATTGAGGTGATATGTCAAGAATGCTGCCTGTTGCATTGTTGCTGTTGTTTTATTATTTTTCATTCTAGAGTTGGAATTTCCTTCTAGTTTCACTAGTACTGAAAGAGCATTTGTTCACCGCCTCTGTCAGTCTCTTGGGCTGGTATCTAAAAGCAAAGGGTAAGTTGGGGTCCAGTTTTTTTTGTGCAGATTAATGGAATCTAATGACTAGAGATGAAATGACCCGTGTTTGCAACACACCCTACTCTGTTGTGAGGAGTAGTATTAGAGAAAAAAGCTTAAAACTAGGTACAGAAATGAGTATCTTTGTTCACTGCTTTTTGTGTGCTCAGAAAAACTTGTGACATGAATGGCTTGTTTTTATATTTCATGGCTCCATAAAAAAGGCTTCTCACCATGGTTTCTGTTTTTTTTTCAAAGGTGTTGAATAGAACCTTACACCTTGACAGATAAAAGGTTACTTATTCCTACAATATGTTTTCTTTTCCCCCCTCACAGAAAAGGAGCAAATCGATACTTGACTGTAAGGAAGAAGGATGTGTCAGAACCAACACATGCAGTCATGACTTGTGACTTGGCTCTCCGTACAAAACACGCCATTCGGAGTTTAATTCAGAGTTTTCCTGTCACAAATAAGGAACGCACAGAGCTCCTGCCAAGGACGGAGCGAGGAAATGCGTGTGCTGTTGAATCTGGTATGTTCAGGGTTTCTTCTGATTTGGGCTTGTCCATCAAGACCACCTGAAAAAACAGCAAACCCTTTTCTGTTGTCTCCTTGCCTGTCCTAACATGACATCCTTTAAATAAACACATGAATTTTCTTTACTTTTATCGTCTTTTATAACTGATGTGAGGAGTCATATCATGCACATGGCAGTGTCTGCCTCGTGCTAAGTTAATTTAGAATTTTTGAGCCAGTTCCAGCCAAACCTTTGTGGAAGTTCATTTGTGAAATGGGGGCTCACACAAGTTCCGTGAGGTGGGATTGAAGAGGCAGGTGTTACCATGATGGTGATGTAGGAGCACCTTAAGAGAAAGTTAGGTTGGCTGTTCTGCTTGTAGAAATTCATGTTGTTGGTAAAGCAAGAAGGTTAGGTTTTGTTTCTTCATCTCTGCAAGACAGATTTGGTCCTTAAGAGACTGCTGTCCAGACTTGTTGATTTCTAGAATACGAAGAGTTCACTGGAAGACAAACTTCTGGTATAATGTTGGGGTTTTTTTTTTAAAAGAATGCTTTAATCAAGATGATATCAGCTGTGAGTGGTAGAGTTGTACCGTGTTTCTGTGTGCAGCGGTGGGTGTAGTGAACAGAAAACACTGCACCAATATGCCTTGATTAATTGGATATTTCTGGTTCATTATGTCCATTCTTTAAGTGCTTCCTTTGCTGTTTTTTGCAATAGTTTCAGTTGTTCAACATAATTGTTTAATGAACAGAGAGAAGTTATAGTAAAAGTGCTAATATGTCTTAGGAATGAAAGGGATAAGCTAATGAATAGTCTAATATTTATCTTCCTCTGGTTCTCAAGAATGTATTTTTAGTTCTCTTGATCTCTTAGTCTGTGTTTGTCTGGGTATGACAGAGCTTGTAATTTAGTATATGAATCTGTTAATTAGTTTAAATGCATCTGATTGAGTGTGCAGCTAGCTTTTCATTCTTCTGGAAAATAATTACCAAGGAATTACAGACTAGCATTTGCAGTGCTGGACTGGAAGTAGTTTCCTCAGAAGATATGTAGGTTTTTGGCTACTTATGCATTGCTTTCTAACACATCACACTGTGCTGTGTGGGTCCTGGGCTCTTGATACAGCCTACTTGAATTAGTATGATTGAAGGCAAATGCACAGAACAGCTTAGAGGTTTAACTCTGCAGGTAGGTATTTCTGGGCAGAACCGCAGATTTGAAATGTGCGTGCGTATACAAAGGCCAAGAAAATATGCCCAGCTGCTTTTCTCTGGTTTAGCTTCTCTTTCTCCTTTTGCTCTTTGTCGGCTTTTTTGACTTGGAGCAATGATCTGGGAGAGTCTGGTTTTGTTCAAAATACCTATGAAAGTAATAACTGTTTTGAAAAATGTCTATTTCAAGCACCATAACAGGACACATTACTATAAATATGACTTCTAAATGTGTGAAGGGTTTGTCACTTTAGCCACAGGGATGCATAAAATGTCAGGAACATTAATTTTTAGGTACAGTTTTTGAGCAGTGTTTTAGTGACCTTCCTTTATGTGTATATTAGTTCATTGTTAACTACTCTTCACAGGAAACAAAGAAGTGAACAAGACAAGTGGTCGACTTAATGACAGTATCCCCCAGGTCCCAGTGAAAAGAGGGGAATCAGAGTTTGATTCCTTCAGGCAGTCACTACCAGTTCTTGAAAAACAGGAAGAAATTGTCCAAGTAATAAAGGACAATAAAATTGTGTTGATTATCGGAGAGACGGGATCAGGAAAAACTACTCAAGTATGTTTCTTTAATGAAATAAAAAAGATAACAGCTTTGATACTAAACTAATGCCAATATTGTAATGTATTGTAATAAGGGATTTTTAATGCTATTTTAAGGCTCTTGTTTTCCTGCATGATTGAAAATCTTGTGTTCCAATTCACTTTCTTAGTTTTTAATTACTAAGCCAGCAGATGTGTACTAAAAGCATGAATGGTTCCTCACAATTTTCTGATAGATACAAGTTTTTCATTAAAACAATACAAAATATTGAAGGGACAGTAGCTGTGATGTCAATATAGCCCTTTTTCTTCAAAGGCTAATTCTGTTCTTAGTACCCAGAGTAGTATATTTTAGGTGTTAAAATGAGAGATTATCTACAGGGCTTTTTTTTCTATAGATTGCTCTGAAGCAGGAGGGAGAGTCTTCCAAGTTTTTTTTTAAAAAAAAGCCTAAACAGGTTATACTTGGAAATTTATTTTCTGTCCATTCAGTTATGTTTGGAGTGATAATCTTACTGAAAAGTCTTTTGCAACTTGTATTATACTGAGATGCAGGTAAATTGTTTCATCATGCTAAAAAAGCTGTGACTTTTTCCAAAAGTAAATTTGAACCACTTCTTTGCAGATCCCTCAGTTTATCCTTGATGACTGCTACAAGAATGGAACTGCCTGTCGTGTGTTTTGCACTCAGCCAAGATGTTCAGCAGCTGTTACTGTGGCTGAAAGAGTGGCAGCAGAAAGAAGAGAGAAGATTGGCCAGACAATTGGTTACCAGATCCGGTTAGAAAGCAGGTATAAAGATATTTCTAACTACCAGTTGATCTTGAGTTGGTATCATAAATCTTGTGTGCATTTGAGCTGCAGTATATTTGAGACACAACCTCATGAAGTAAAGGTTGGATACGTTACTGCAGGTAAAGAATACTTAAGAGTGAAAAGGACAGCTTTCTCCCTATATTTTGCACTTTCATGTAGTAGGTTGTCTCATAGAGCTGAATTTCAAGTGCTTTCTGTAGATTCTGTCTAGGGGCTGTGCGCATGTAAATCCTTGTCTGATTTTTAGATCAAGTCTACACTTTCCTCTCTTTTTTTTCCCCTCTTCTGCTTTTAACCTATGTGGATCCAAGAGTTCTGCGGGCTTTGAAGGTAGGTAGGTAGGAAGATCAGCATGCTGTAACAAATGTTACGTAGTGTGAGTTGATAGGGAAAACAACAAAATTTGAAGGTGACTGATGAAGCTAGCGTTATTTACCAGTCCAGTTTGGGTCACATTTACTCTGCTTCAGCTTTTGTATTTAAGACATGAAGTGGTGTAAAAGTAGAGATCTCAGTATCACTTGATGAGTTTGTCTGTAAAGCAGAGTGTGAAGGGATTGTGTGGGGTTTTTACATCTTTGAACTGCATGGTCAGTGACTTTTCAGGGAAGGGGCAACGGTTGAGATATGTGTGACGAGAAGATGGCAAAAGGTTGTATTGCTTGAATGAACAAAGATCACACATAGCTAATGAAAATGAATGTGCTTGAGCAACAAAGCCAAGATACCAGATAAGTATGTGTATGAAAGCTCACAAGGCTATTAAGGGCTTAGAAGAGGTAGTATCTTCTATGTATCACAAATAAGCTGTATGATTAATGTGTGGAAGTACTATGCTGGCAGAAGAGGAGCAAAGTCAGATCAAAATGGAAGAATTAGTGGACGCAGTGCACAAAATCCAGCTTGAGAAAAATACATACATTTACTGCAGAGAAAGACTAAAACGGAGAGATGACAGTATTTCCAGCTGTGGGCAAAGAAGATCCAGAGTGGAGGTGTTTAGAGGTGTTTACAGTAACACAGAAGTCTAATTTGTTAAGCTTTCTTAATTGCCTTTCAGAAAAGAGCTGTAGAGTACAGTACAAAGGAACTGTTCAGTTCCTTTAGGGTGGCAGTACTGCAGAAAGTAGTGAGAATTGCTGTTTCTACTGGCACATGTAAAAGCATAGCTTAAAAACAAATGGTATGCATGAGTTCTTCAGTGAGAGAAATGTAATTCCTCTGCTGGTCAGCAGCTCCTTTAATCTTTGAGCCATGGAAAGCTAGCATGTGCAAAACCGCCTGAGTTTAAACGGTGCAAAACCCCTGAGTTGTCTCTGTGATGTGTTCAGCAGGGTTTCTCCAAAGACACTGGTAACATTCTGCACTAATGACATGCTCCTTCGCACGCTGATAGCAGGAGACAGCGCCCTCTCCACTGTGACCCATGTTATTGTGGTGAGCATCCCGTGATCTTTCATGTGAGGTGGAGCAGTATGTCTTGTTTGTTAATGGGAAAAGGAGGTTCCTAGTTGCCTTATTTAAATTTGCTGAGCATTTTAGATGTTTTTGTTTGGTAGAATGTGAATCAACTTTAAAGACTTTCTGAGTCCTTAGTGTAGCATGCATATTTTGTGGATTTTGAAGCTTTTCTATGTGTTTGTTTGTGTTTTTCCCTGTTAAAATTTTTCCATGTAAAAATGTGTTGGTTTAGGCTCATGCCAATAATTAGTTCTGGAATCAGGAGGAGCTGAGGAGGACAGAAGTGTAAATTTTTCTGAACTTGCCTCTGTCAACAGAAAAGCCTTAGGGAGGTTTATAGATTTGGACAATGTGATTGTGTCATAATTTCTGTTACCATGTATTTATTTTAGCAATACCAGATTTTCAGTCCATTTGTTTGCCCAGTGTTTTCAAGATAATGTGCAGTCTGATTGCTAGCAAATAACTCAGGTGTTTTCATTTATGATTATGTTAATATTCCTATTGTGGAATTTCGTAAGTAAGGGGAACCAGAATGTTTACGGCAAGATTTAAGTATTCTGCTCCTGAAGACAAAAAAACATACTAAGTTTAGGTGCCTATCTGTTCATTAAAGTTAAAAAAGCATGAGAATGATCTGTACATTCTTGATACCAACCTACAAACCTTGTATTTAAGTCCTTGTTTCATTCATTTGTAATGCAAAACAAAACAGAAGAATGACAAAGGTGGTTAGTCATTCATGGGGCTTAACTTACAAGCTTTGTGTATGACTTGTCTAAGCAATCTGTCTTTTTTCCTGATTATGTGGTGTCGTTCATTTCTTTAAATGCTCATCAGTTGTGAAGTGAAAATTTACTAAACTAAGATTGGTAGGATTTGTGGTTTGTGGCATTTTCTTGAAAGTGGGCTTCAAATACAAAATTAGAGGTTTCAGACATTCACTTCAGCTTCTGAAGTTGTGTGTAGCTTGTGCATTGCAGTGCACTCTGCTCTGGTAACTTGGAATATTTTTTGCTTATGGATAGTTTAAAAAAAACCACCTTACTTAAACTAGACTTGCACATTTTAAGGCCTCTGTAATGTGCCGCCAAAAGATTTATTAAATTTTTTTTTAAAAGTCTGTCAGAAGTTATGATCTTGAATCTGTGATGTTTATCTCCTGTGTTTTTGCCTTTTGTTACAGGATGAAGTACATGAGAGGGATAGGTTCAGCGACTTCTTGCTAATAAAACTGAGAGATGTTCTGCAAAACCAGCATAATTTAAAACTGATTATTTCTAGTGCTGCTCTAGATGCAAATCTTTTTATTCGGTATTTTGGAAGCTGCCCAGTAATACACAGTAAGTATTTCCCTTGAATCTGAATATACCTGCCTGGAGACTCACAGATCTCACTAAGCTGTAGGAAACTACCCTGAGTAAAGGCCCATGATGAATCCACTGAGAGTTACAGCAATCCTTGTTCTTTGTGTATTCAGGTTTCTTTTTTCTTAACTATTTGCACCTACTTAAGAGTGAAGTGTTTTTATCACTGAGAGTTCAGTAAACGTAGGTATGTCCTGGCCCCCTCCATGTTTAATTCAAGAAGTAAGAAAAGGTTATTGAAATGCTGTCTCCATGGTGATACAGGACTTTAGAATCTACCTGAGTGTGATACACGTGAATATATTCCAGGAGATTCTAATTCTTCAGGCCTCATAAAGGTTGTTGGTGAATAAAACACAGATAACTCTATTTGTTCACTTCAGAAATACAGGCCTGGGGAGATTAGGTTTCATGCTTCAGTCACATGGTTCTTTTTTTTCAAGGAAATGACTAGCTGTTCATCTAGGTAAATATTCAGAAAAGACATCCAGTTTCTGTTAGTTTATGTTCAGACTCAGTTATCTGCAGTTAGATTACATTCAGATGTAAAGAAAAGTTACCATTATTGCTGTTTTAATTTCATTTGACGGATCATTAGTAAAGATAAAACTTCGATGTGTGAGAGACTGGGGTTTTTTGTGGGTTTGTTTTCTTTTTCCGACCCTCCTGGCTGGCGGGTTTTCCGCCTGGTCAACCTCCAGTTGCACCTTGCAGTCGTCGTTCTTTTTCAACACTGATGCCCAAGTTTGACATGATTTGAAAAGAAGCTTGTAAGATAACTGCTCTGTCTGACAATCAGGTAGACTCTCTGCATGGCAACCTTTTCAAAAAAAAACTCAACAGTCTTAGGAAGTGGGTGGTATCAGTTACTGGTTTGTTTTAGCAAATGTTCACAAAAAGGAAACCTCTTTCCTTTATTTTTTTTTCCCCAGATAGAAGTGTTTCTTTGTAGTTCCCAATTCTGAATTTCAGCCTAGTAAAGTAAGGTTTGCAACTCGTTGGAGACAGGAATCTAGAAGTTACATATGATTTCATGTTCTCTGAGGTTTTTTTTTTTGAAAGGGAGAGCCTCAGTTGTGATTGTTGTGTGGCTTTCCAGTTGACTCTTCTTGCAGCTTCCTGTTCTTTTAGATCAGTGTATTTTTTTTGCAAATTCTGATGACAGTCTCTTCAGTTTACCACAGAGGTTTTGCTGGTTATGTAACAGGCCAATACCAATTGAAAAGTTGGGGGGTTTTTTGTTTGTTTTTGTTCTTTGAGGTTTTTTTCCTTCTCTTTTGAGTATTTAAGAATTAAAAGAAATGGCCTTAGATTTTTTTGTCTGGTAATGGATTCTCCTTCAACAATATGGCTGACGAAATGTTGCCCACCGAAACCAACATTTTGTAGTTGTTGATTGCTGTAGTACACAGAGTTTGTGATCAGTGTTGGAAGACTTGCTCAATGACAGCTTCAAAAAGTATGTGAATGGTAGATTTCTCTTTCGGAAGGGAAATCTGAGTGGTCTAAATTCAGCTTAAGGGACCAGAAAGCAAAATGCAGAGATTCTAATTCTTCATTCAAAACGAAGCCTTGAATGGCTACAAAAAAACTGTTGAAAACACTCGTGTTGACAAAGAAGTCAGGTTCAGTGATTAGGAAGTAAAAACCATTGGGATGTCTAATCGGCCAGGAAGTAGTAAAGGAAGCCCAGTTTTGCTGAATTAGTGGAGGACATTGAGATCAGTCTTATCTCCTCACATCTCATGAAAGAAAGTGGTTCAAGACAAGAGCGAATTGTCTCCTCGTAGAATCTTACACAAATCTATATGAATTGCTTATTAATTAATTACATGTTTAATCCAGGTGGCAGGCTTACATGGCGAGCTCTTGTTTGTAACCCTAAAAAAAACCAGCTTTTCTTTCTCTCACTTAAAAACAAATTGCAGTTAATGACCATCAGTCTTATGAACATGTCTTATGTGACACCTGATTTATTTGAAGAGGGTAATGAGAAACAAGGTAGCTGCTGTTTTTTACTTTGGACATGTTTTGTTTTGTAGAATTTTAAGAAAATTAACTCCAGTGAAGATAATTTAAAAAAAAGTTTGAAGTGAAGCTAGGGAATATCTGATGTTTTATGGATTTTTCATACTTTTAGTCCAAGGAAGACCTTTTGAAGTTAAAGAGATGTTTTTGGAGGACATTTTACGAAGTACTGGGTATACAAACAAAGAGATGGTGAAGTACAGAAAAGAGAAGCAGCAAGGTTGGTGGACTTCTTAATTATAAGGGCTGGAAATGGGAACCATTGATTGATTGAACAGACAATTAGTAGGATGATTTTCTGTTAAAACTCCAAAGTCAGGGGATGAAATGAGACATGATTAGATGACAGCAAGTATCTTTAAGCTCTCGGTATTTAGATTATTGAAATACTTAAAGAAAATGAAAGAAAAAATGCGCTTTGATTCAGCGGGTGCATTCTTTTTGCTTTCAGTTGACAAATGTCATACTTTTTCTAATTAGGTCATATTTTTTCTAATTCTATTAACGGTGTAGAATTACATCTAATTTGGGCTCTGGCAACATGAAAACTAAAGAAGCATAGGATCCTATGTACTTCAGGGTGCAAATTAAAGTGCAGCTGTTAAAGGAGGCTGGATTTAGTACATCTTGCACAAAATGTACAAGCTTTTCCTATTAGTAACATTTTTCACTGCACTCTTTAAACATGTACGTATTTTATATATATGTGTGTGTGTGTGTATATATACATACATATATATATGTATGCATGTAATTATATATATTTGGAACCCAGAAGCCTTAACACTTGTGAACTAAATAGGATTTGTTTTCAGTTGCTTAAGCAGATACGTAACTTCCGAAGTTTTTCCTGGCAACTGCAAGTAATGATCCTAGCGATTATTTAAAGAAAATTTTTTAAAAAGGCAAACCCCAAAGCTGTAACGTATAATCCTAACTGCATGTTTATCCCAGTGCTCAGCTCTGATCACTGTGGATAGAAGAGTTCAGTTAAGACACTGCTGTCTTCTGCTGTTTCTTCCACTTGTATACAAAAATTAGTTGTTACATGCAGGGCTGTGTCACTTATCTTCAGCATTTCACTTCTGGAGAAAGGTCTGCGCTGAGACTGTGTAGAAGATAATTACTTAGGAAGCTCCTTGGAATGCAGTAATTTGGAATAATGGAGGCTTAGGTGGTTAAACACCAAAATGGTGGGTTTTACCCTCTTCTTACAGCACTTGCTTGCAATGATGGTACCCTTAAGTTTGTAATTTATGTAGGAGTGGTAGCAGCATTCTAGACTAAATAAAAGAGGTTAGACAGGTAAAACTTTGACCTGCTATAACTATTTTTTAATAGAAAACAGTGGATTAAATAAAGATGACTCTAAAAATCTCTTGGGAAATACTTTGCATTCTAGAAGAGAAACAGAAAAACACTCTTGCTGAGTGGTGTTCTGCTCAGGAAAGCACTAACAAAATGGAATCTCGCAGACAAAAATCTGTTCCAAGGGCAAATGAAGAGTACAGTCTGTTGGATGATGGTGGTGACACAGTATTTAATCAACTGGTAAGCTTTTCCTTTCGTTGGAAGAGAAGTTTGGATTATATATGTATAAATGTATAAATGCTGGCCATTTAAAATCTGTTTTCTAAAGATAGTGCTGTAGAATCTCTCAGAGAATATTACCATGTTTTATAGATTGCTTTATAAGGGTGAACTGCTCTATCTGTAGTGTGCTTTTCAGTTGCAGTGTGCATAACGTTTTCTCAGATCAAATGGCTCGACTGCCATTGTGTAAGTACTTATATATGACACAAGCAATGCTTTAAGTGATACCTGAGTGCTGAATTTCTCATTGTTCCTGGGAAAACTAACCATTCAAATGCTTTGTGGGTAATGTATGAGAATAAAGACAACTCCTGGAAGTGATTAATCCTTCAATATTGTTTCTTATCTTCAGACTGAAAAGGATGTGAACTGCCTTGAACCGTGGATAGTAAAAGAAATGGATTGTTGTCTTTCTGACATCTGGTTGCATAAAAATATTGATGCCTTTGCTCAGGTGTTCCATCTCATTTTAACTGAAAATGTCAGTGGTAAGTTTGTGATATTAGAACATGAAAAAAGCAACCACATATTTTCTTAAATTTTTATGGCTACTTTTATCTCCAGTTTCAAATGTTGTTACCTTTGCATTCTGATGCCTACTGAAAAAATGAATAGGGCTAGTGTAATTAACGAGTTGTTGAGTTAGTTGTTGTTGTTTTTGTTGTTGTTTTGAAGTATTGACAGAACTGTGTTTCTAAAACAGTGTTAAATTCACATGAACTGACTGCAGAGATAAAGTGAGGAAACAAATTCTGTTTGGCCTGAAATTTGAAAGCAATATTTGTACTAGATTCAGATTAAAAGACAACATTTATATTTGGTTTGCTGTGTTTTATTTCGTTTTTTTTTTTTTTTACTTCTCAGTTGATTATAGGCACAGTGAAACTGGCGCAACTGCTCTGATGATTTCTTCAGGGAGAGGCTTTTTGAGTCAAGTAGAACAGCTGATCAGTATGGGAGCAAGTATCCACTGCAAATCATCCAATGGCTGGTAAAAACAAAGAAAAAAACCAAAATACAGATTTATTTGTCAGTATAGGAGAGAGAAACAAAATTCTGTAACATCTAAATTAAATTGCTTACTTCCTAGACTGCTGTAAAGACTACAGATTTTGACAGCCTAAACAGTTCCTAACTTCTCTTTAGCACATTGTTTTCTGTAAATTCTAAATTGTATTCTTAATTACACAGTCTCGAACATGGGCTGTAAAGTTGGTTTCAATGTGTCTTCTTTAAGACACTGGTTAGAGGAAAAACTGTAATCTTTTTCACTGGCTTGACTGAACAGGACCAAAATGTTTGGCGATCCTTATTTTTGTGGAGTTACCTGTATCAGAAGACCATTGTGTTACATTTTTAAATGTGTTGTGTCATGTAAAAATATTTGTGAATCTGTAAAAACACAGCTTTTGTGGTCATGAAGTGTGTAGTCTTCATAAAACCAGGGAAGTTCTTGTAGTATGGAAGGGTAAGAATTGGGAATCCAGGGGTTTTGTATTTGGTATTACACTTGAAAAACATGGGGAGGAATGCAATTCAAAGGTAAAACAGTGAACTGCTTTGTGAGGAGGGCAACTTCTGAAAGACATGAAGTAGCCCAATATTTGCCCACATTTTGATGAAAAACACCTGGGGAGTGACTTTTTGGGATTACTTAAAGAGTACTGCAAACAGGCATGTCTGATCCCTGCACGTTGGTGAGGGCTTTTTAAAGGAATGGCACATTCTTCCTCCTCATTTCCTTGTGGATGTTTGTATGTACTGCTGTGTAATACTGACATTCTCCTGTGGTGAAGAACTGCAGTTTTCTAAAAATCAGCTGTACACCTATTCAGGCACTTGAAAATGGGAAATGGCAGATCTAGCAATACCAGCACTTAAAACAATACAGAAATTGATTTAAAAGTGTGTTTTCAGTTGTCTCTTTGCATGATATGCTATTCTTAACTGTCTTTTGAAGTGAAAAATGTGATAAAAATATTTGTACAACTTTTTCAGGATGGCCGTGGACTGGGCTAGGCACTTTGGACAGACAGAGGTGGTTGATCTGTTGGAATCCTACAGGTAAGCTGTAACTTACAGAAAGACTTGTGTAACATGGTGAAGGGAAATTTGAGGTTTGTGTTCAACCAATGAGAACAGCTTTTAGCTTTTTATGGTTTAAAATCTGGACAGAATAGCAGTACCTTTTTTTTTTTGAGAATAGGAGTATTTCAAAAACAAACTTACTTAACAAAAAAGTTTGCGCTCAGTATCATATTGTTTATATTTGCACAACTTGCTGATTCTATGCTACATCCCATTTTATTTTCACATGCCTATTTTGGAAACAAATCTGTCATGTGTTTTTATCTTTATATTGTTGATACACAGCAGACATATTAAAGAAACTTTATAGAAGTAACATATATACTAGGCCTTTCAAGAATTGTTTTTTGATGAACTTCCAGGTATGGTTGAGGTACTGTTTTGTAAAGATTATATTGTTATAATTTCTCTTAAGTGTAGTTTCTGCTAGTGGGACATTTTTGGAAAATATGTATCTTTTAAATGTTTTTCCTTGAACAGATAGATGAGAAGTGTATTTATACTTCCATTTGCTTATGGTTGTGTTTCAATGAAGTTTAAGAAAATAGAAGTTAACACTAAAAATTGAAGTTGCATGCTTTGTTGGCTTAACATTTAAATCAGTGAACAGTAATAGTATTGTGATTCTCTTCCACTGCACTTTAAAACTAAAATTGAAGACCAGTAGTCATGTTGGTCTTGATGTAAAGTTTGAGTTGATGGCTGAATGCAAACCCCAAGGGGACAGCCTTGACTCTGGTCTGTGTATTTTCTATTACAGTGCTTCATTTGGATTTGGAAATCTGGATGAAAGTTCCCTGGTCCAGAAAAGTGGTAGTGACCTTAGTACAGAGGACAGAGAACTACTGACAGCTTATCATCACAGTTTTGATGATGAAAAAGTGGATCTGGATCTGATAATGTACTTGCTGCACAGCATCTGTCATAGTTGTGATGCAGGTAGGTGAACACCCACACTCCCAGTGAATTGTTGTGGATGCAGCTTCTGATGAATCATGGTCTTTTTTCAGAAATCCCATGAAGTTAAAACCTTCTAAGTGCTAGTCTACATGGCACTGACATATATTTGAATTTTCTGTTTAACTCTGCAAAGCCACTTCCTTTTTTAGGAGCAATTTTAATATTTCTTCCTGGATATGATGAGATAGTTAGCCTGAGGGACCGCATTCTGTTTGATGACAAGAGATTTGCTGATAATGCTCACAGGTAAAACTTTTACTTTCTGTGGCTTTTCATTGTTCCTTTTAAGGAGCCTTAAAATGTGCTTTTTGCCTTGCATTAGATACCAAGTTTTCATGCTTCATTCGAGTGTGCAGACTTTGGATCAGAAGAAGGTGCTTGAAACTCCACCTCCTGGCATCCGCAAAATTGCAAGTAGCAGAGGGCTTTGTCAAATGGATCTATTTTGCCTTTGCTTTTACAGTTACTGTAGTTACATTTTTCTTGGTTTTTTCATTGCAGATTCTTTCTACTAATATTGCAGAAACCAGCCTAACAGTCAATGATGTTGTATTTGTCATTGACTCAGGGAAGGTGAAGGAGGTACGACTGCCTTAAATTTTCTTTGGGAAGTAAAGTTCGTAGTGCAATTGTAAAATACAGTGCATAAATTTTGGAGAACTATGGTTTTTTTACTTTACAGTAAGCTGAGAGCTAGTGCCTGTCAGGCAGTAGAGCTCACAGAGAAGTTTGAGCTTCCATTTGTTTTATGACAAACACTACATAGCTAGCTGTTAAAAAAGCCTGTAATAGCTAATGTAGGTCGAAGTCTTGATATTTTTTTTTTTTTTTTGTAATTTAGTATTTCTGTTTGATTTTTAAAACAAGTCCTCAGTTTAGACCACCATCCTCCTGAGATTTAGAGAGCACTGGTGGTTCCTTTTTTCTACTACTGTGTCAAGTCCAAATATAATCCATGAAGTTTTCAATCACGTTTTGGTGTGTTGAATGCCCATTCCCAAATTACTTGTTTAATAAAAGTGAGATAACATAATGAGGCAATTTAAGACCTAGAGTATGGCTTTGAGAATGAAATTGGATTTCCTAGGAGACACACACACCACATTTCTGAAGTACCCATGGTACATTATTATTGGTAATTTTATATCAAATCTAGGAAAATAAGGAGGTCATTTCTAAGTGAGACAAAAAGGAAAACTTTATTTGGTGTAATAATGTATTTTTGCTTGGTTTGTGATGACTGAAAACCCAATCTCTATAATTTACTGACTTAAAATTACCTATTGACTAGAAAACTTTAGTTTCAAAAACTGTGTATCACAAAGAGAATGCAAAGAAGATATCATCATAAATTCACTTGAAACTAAGAAAATACCTTTGTGCCAGAAGCTGCTGTATTTTTACTATTTCATAAGTTTTTTGGAAAACTGTTGCTGGTAATCTAAATAACTAGTAAATTTATTTCGTGTACCCTGTTCACTCTTGGGTTTCTGTTCATTTCGTTTTCTTTACAGAAGTCTTTTGATGCACTGAGTCGTGTTACAATGCTAAAAATGGGGTGGATTTCAAAAGCCAGTGCTATTCAGAGGAAAGGCAGGTAATAAATGTCTCCTACTGGTTTTTATTTTGCAGATATCCACTGTCCTGTATGTTAAGAATAAAGTGCAGGATATAGTAACTGTTTCTAGCCTTGTCCACTGTCGTGTTGGACAATGGCCAACACTGGCCAACGCTTGTTCTCTGCAGATCAGTCAGAATCAGCATGTATTTCCTTGGAGTCATTTCCCAAGTTGTAAAAGTGACGCTCAGGCATATCCTAAAGGTCTAGGTTATTTCCCCCCATTGATTTGTTCTTTTTCCTCCTTTTCTCATGTAGCAACAGCAGTCACAGTGTCCAGCAGGGTGTTTTCACACCTTATCTGTGGGCAGAGGACTGCCTGTTCCACTTCCTATGAACTAATGCATGACGTTACAGGCCATGCTCCTGTTCTTCCCAGCACTGTCGGTGAGGGCTGAGAGGTTTATGTAGCAACAAATGCCTGTTTAATCAGTCATACTGGCATTCAGCTACAGCTGTTTGTGTGTGAATGTGAGAATTTGCTGTCTCTGTGCCTTCGCTCACAAGTTATTTAATCTTCATGCCACCTGTTACTCCAAGGGTAACTTCTGTTTGGGGGATGTGAACGGGGGAAATGAAGTTTGCAACTTATATTGCTTATAGCAAAAGACAGTTGAGATTTGGATTGGTCTTAGGCTAGCAAAAAACCCACAGCACTTGACTAAGATAAGCCTTGGCTGTGTTTCTCCAGTTTTCTCAGTGTTAGGTTAAAATGACAGTAAAAAATGTCCATGGTATCAAATACAGTGCACAGTTGGAAAACTCGCTTAGTGCATGACTTACACTAATGACACCTTCTTCATAGAACTGCTTCTACTTTTCCATTCTAAATTTCTGTGTTAGAAATTTAGTTGGTTGGTTTTGCTTTGAGAAAGAAATTCTAATTCTCACAACTTCCTATATTGTATTTTCAAGGGCTGGGCGCTGTCAGCCTGGAGTCTGTTTTCGTCTGTTCAGCAGGCTTCGATTTCAGAATATGCTGGAATTTCAGTCTCCGGAATTTCTAAGAATGCCACTTCAGGTGCATGTTCAGTTAGAAATTATAACCTAAAAGGTTTTTGTAATGTCATAGAACCATACTGTTAATTTGAAAAAATCATGTTTGTGGTTTGTTTCAGAAAATCTTGGTAACCTTTTTTGTTCTGTCTTGTAACTTGCAGGAGATTTGTTTATACACAAAACTTCTGGCTCCAGTTAATTGTCCGATTGTAGACTTTCTTATGAAAGCTCCTGATCCTCCTCCTGCTGTAATTGTGAGAAATGCTGTGCACATGCTTAAGGTCAGGAAAGGAATAGATTTAGATGGGAATTGTGTTTGATTCCGTATTTGTGGTGTGGCAACCTGTCTTCCTGGCTTCTGTTTGTACTGAAACTGTTTTTAATTATGTAAGGATGCTTTGAATTTTTGTTTAATGTCTCTTTTAATTTTGTGTGTGGTGTTGTTTTTTTCCATGTCAAGGGAAGGGAGTGCTTCCAAATCTTTTCTCAATCTGTTACTAGTTTGGCTTTTTTAGTGTTTGGGAACAAGTCTAGTTGATGTCCAGTATTCACATCCTTAGAGCTTTCACTGTAAATTAATTTTGTCCACTGTCCCCGCCCCCCTCTCCTTTGTTTATTTGGTTGGATTTTTTTATAAACAGACCATAGATGCCATGGACCCTTGGGAAGATCTAACTGAGCTCGGTTATCACCTCACTGAGTTACCTGTAGAGCCACACCTTGGTAAAATGGTGCTGTATGCTGTTGTTCTGAAGTGCCTGGACCCTGTTCTGACCATTGCCTGTGCTCTTGCCTGCCAAGATCCTTTTGTCGTGCCCACGCTGGCCTCCCAAAAGCGTGCAGCCATGCTGTGCAGGAAGCGCTTTGCTGCAGGGACGTTCAGTGACCACATGGCCCTGCTCAGGGCTTTCCAGGTAGTATTTCATTCTGAGAGTACTAATCACAACAGATCACCCATCAAGACAAATAATGTGCCAGTCTCCTTGAATGTAAAATGGTGGGCTGCAATTAAGTCCTTGGAGAAGACCTTATTTTTGCCTAGGGGCTTTCCTCTGTATTGGACTCATAAATTTGTGAGGGGACACTTTTTGTGATAGCTTTTGCTGGTATTTTCAAGCCTTCTAAAATTCTGAATGTTTCAGCAATGTGCCTCTTTATATCCTACTCCACTTCAAATCATGGTCTCTGTTTAATGATCTTCATTAACTTAATGATTTTAACTTCACACAATGATAACTGTAGGGAACAGGTAAAGAGAATCTAATTCCTAAACAGGAAAAAAAACCCGAGTTTGATACATTTACTTTCAGAGTGGTTTTTGCCTTCATTTTATTGACATAAATGTAATTAAAAAAAATTAGCTAATCAAATTGATAGGCAAATGTAAAAAATCTTTTCAGGCATGGCAGAAGGCACGCAGTGATGGCTGGGAGAAAGCCTTCTGTGAAAAGAACTTCCTGTCCCAGGCCACGATGGAAATCATTGTAGGAATGAGAACACAGTTGCTTGGCCAGCTTAGAGCCTCAGGTAAATAGTTTGGAAAAAAGTGTCACCTAGTTTTAAAGTCAAGCATATAGAAATAGTACCAAAAATCATGTTCACAGGTGTAATTTTCCTTACTTCATTTGAAACGGAGCAGTACACGTTCATGCTGGGTATGGTGTAGATGAAGAAATGTGGATGATCTAACTGAAAGCACCCTCATCCCAACATGCCACTGCCTTTCAGTGTTGAGATGTATTTCTTTGGATGTTTATGTTTTAATAAATTATTCCTACAGGAAATGTCTTCGTATTGTCGGAAAGAAATGTATTCTGTGTTAGTATAAACTCCCTTCTCCGGAAGAATTTCAGTGTAGTGGTTTTTTCTTGGTTCTGTTAAGGCTGGCAGTGGTGAAAAATGCAACAAAGTAGTAGTTTATTTCACCTTTATTTTCAAATTCCTTTTGAGAACCAAACACCAGCTAACACGGCACCATTTTCTCCTGTTCTTTTGTCAGGTTTTGTGAGAGCCAGAGGAGGAGCTGATATTAGAGATGTCAATACTAACTCTGAGAACTGGGCTGTAATTAAAGCTGCCTTAGTGGCAGGGATGTATCCCAATCTTGTGTATGTGGACAGAGAAAGCCTGGTTTTGACTGAACCAAAGGAGAAGAAAGTGCGATTTCATCCTACCTCTGTCCTTGGTCAATCTCAGCATAAAAAGGTAAAATTTAAATTTAGAGTTCACAAAAAAGAGCACTATACTGTATGAAACATTTTAGAAACGTGTTTTCTTAGTTGTCAGTACTTTAACAGCAGCATGGGCATTAAACTCTACACATTTAGAAAATAGTTAAGTATTTTCTTTTCTTTTTTCCAGTTGGTGGAGTTGAAGTTGGTTAGTTTTTCCATTGTTTCCATTAGTCCTTTCTCCAGATGGAGCAAGACAAAATGGCAACACCCACCCCCACCCCACCCCTCGTTATAAAATTGTATTAACTATGTAATGATCCCTACTCTTAATACCAAGAAGTTCTGCTCTGAAATAGATTTTTTTTTAAGATCCCTTTTTAAAGCAAAATACTTTGTTTCAAGGTGGTTGGATAATTTATGCATCTGGTTGAATAGTCTCGTGCATTCTTATTCGCATGTATATGTTGATATGTACATAATGATATATGTGTTTATTTGTACAAATACAGAATCATTGAATGGTTAGGGTTGGAAGGGGCCTTAAAGCTCATCTCATTCCAGCCCCCTGCCATGGCAGGGACACCTTCCACTAAACCAGGCTGCTCAGAGTCCCACCCAGCCTGGCCTCAAACACAGCCAGGTTGAGGCATCCAGAATGTCTCTGGATAAAAAAAGAAATATGTTATCATTTATGTTAATTACAAATAGGGGTAATTACAAATAGGTAAAATAGCCTCATCTTATCTGCTCTTGCACAGATTGCCCCAGCAAATGGACAAGCTGCAGCCATCCAGGCTCTCCCTACAGACTGGCTTATATATGACGAAATGACCAGAGCTCACAAGACAGCAAACATCAGGTGCTGCTCTGTTGTGACGCCTGTCACTGTGTCCCTCTTCTGTGGACCGGCCAGACTGCCAAGTAGTGCCTTGCAGGAATCTTCATCCTTTCGAGGTACACTGGAGTCTGGCTTTCAGATGTTTCCACTGATATACACTAGGATGGGATGTGGAAAGCCTGTTTTTCAAAAATATTGACTACATAAATTGGCTAATTTTGAAGACAAGAGAGTTACAGTTTCTGTAGCTATTCAAGAGTTTATGGGCTCTGTAACAAATCTCTCCGTTTTGGGATTCCTTACAGATTTATGTCCATAAATTACACAGTTTGGAGTCTCAGAAATGACGCTATAGTTTGTAGGGAAAGAATGCAGCCACAATGTTTAATGATAATACTAGCACTGAGAAGTGTTGTATGTGTGTTCTTTTTCTACAGACTACATAATTTCATTATTTGAACCACATTATTCAAACGGAATAATTTAGAAACAATCAATATGACAAACAGTCATATGGCTTCTATCTGCGACATGCATTTTCAAGATATTTTCTACTGACAATTTTTAATTTCAGTTAGCTATACTATTAACTATAAGTAATAAAGAATATATAGAAATTTCCTATTTTTTATTTCAATTCAGTCCTGTATGAATAGAAGCAAAAGTAATTGCTGCAGGTTCTCCTTGTTTGAATCAAACTAAAAGTCCAATTTCTTTCTAAAGCTTTTCTGTCTTGCTTTTACACTGTTAACCTTAGAATAGTGCTCATGCTTATTGAATTGCACTTGAAGAAAATAAGGATTCCTAATTAATATCCATGTGTATACATAATTTGTTTTTTTCTTAATGGGTCTTTAAATCTGCTGCTTTACTAGGAAATAGAGACAGGTGTGGTTTTACAAACAGCTTCAGGCAAAAGCTGGATAATGGCTTGTCAGTATTGATGAGGGTACATGAGTTAGATCACATCAGTACAGGTGTTTGCATAGTAGGAACCTCAGCAGGTCTGGCTACTTGATTTCTGCTATCTGGAGCAAAGACTTTTCAAGTGTATTTGCAGAAAATAAGTTTTACAAATGTTTACATTTTAAAGTCAATTTTAGAAGGAAAAATATTTATTGCTGGCAATGCAGTAGTGTTCAGTTTTTTGTTTATAAGCAGAAATAATACAGAAATGCTAATTCACATTTTATCTTTCATTCAGGGGGAGCGGTACCCAATGATAGCAGTGACAGTGAGATGGAGGACAAAACAAGTGCTAATCTGGCTCTACTGAAGCTGGATGAGTGGCTCCATCTCAAACTGGATCCTGAAGTAAGTAATAAATCCTTCCCATGTTTGTAGAAGGATTGTAAAAAGATGTAAAAAGATTTTTGCAACATCTGAGTAACCAAGAATTTTCTGTAAGAATGTCACAGTCCGTTTGGGTCCTTCAAACAACCTACTCTGTGGTTTAACCTTGATTTCTTCAGCTCATCGAGAATTACACAGCCAGGGCCTCCATCCCCTTTTGCCCCGAGTTGTCTGTTTTTTAAACGCATGTATTCAACATCCAAGGGGTAAGGTTATAATATGGGTGATAACTTACCACCCATAATGTTCAATTCTTGCACGTATGAAAAAAGGGAAAAAGTAATTAGTCACCTAAGCCAACAGTGAGAGTGCTCATCCCTCTTCCTCCATCCTGTGTCACACTGGGGAGCAGGAAGGTCTCAGCAGTCTAGCTGCTGTTGGATCTGCTTCCAAAAATTTTTGGGCAATAATGATGTTTTACATGTCTGAGCTTGGCGGTTTGGTCCCTTTCCACAAGTCAGCAGATTCTGAAGCGATGGCCAGACAAAAGATAATGGCTGCAGGGGACAGCGAGCTGCAGGTGACCGTGGCTGCACTATGGCTCTTCTGCTCCTTCTGGCCTCTTATCCTGCATGTGGGGTACTCCATCAGCCCATAGCAGGAGCTGGGATAGCTAAAACCTGAACAGGAGCTGAGAGAACAGTCCCACTGGCATACTGTGGTTTTCCTTCTCTGAGAGGATTAGAAAAATCAGATCAAAAAAGGAGCACTTGAAGCTGGAGTTGCTAAAATAAAGTTGCTGTCAGATTTTGGAAGGAGAAATAAAAACCTCTTTGGAATAGAAGTCTTTAGGTCATTGAGGAGCTGTGGCTGTGGTAGGAGTTCGAATAGTTCATGGGTTATGAAGTACTTGAACTTACCAGCTGTAATAAGAATAGTGTCTCTCCTAGACATAGCCAAAAGATTGATTTTTTAAAAAATTTTTTTTAATGGAAGCATTTCTGATAACATGGGAATTAGACTACAGTCTTTTAAACTCAGGCACTGCATTTGAGAAGTCTGTATAAGAGAAATATGTCACTTAGAGCTCTTTTTTCATCAGGTGTGAATGAAGAGTGCATGAATATAGCCTGATTTGAGAAGAAGAGCATAAAACATGAAAAGACCGGGCTTTCTAGAAGGATAAAAAGGAGGGAAAAAACCTGTGGGTTTACAATACAATGTTCAATTTAGTAGAGAGATAAATGAAATGTTTCAAAAAATACCTTGCACCCAAGGAAAAGAGAGTAAATGAACATCTTAGTTTAAATGTGAGGTTATTCCCCTTCCACAAGACCTTAGTCTTGTCTTTCAGTTTGGACCCTGTTCATACTAGAATGCCAAGTGCTGCCTGATAAGAAAGATACAGGCTACTCTTACCTGGCTGATCTCATTTGTATCAGTCTTTAACAGAACTGGAATTCATTACAGGCTGCTGGTATGCTGCTGCAGCTCAGGCAGAAGTGGCACAGCTTATTTCTGCGTCGTATGCGAGCTCCTTCTAAACCATGGTCCCAAGTTGATGAAACAACTGTGAGAGCAATTACAGCTGTTCTGAGTGCCGAAGAACAGTCTGCACGTCTGCAGCAGCCTTCAGGAATTGGCCAGAGACCTAGACCTGTGACTTGTGAAGAACTTCCTTTGGCATCTACATGGAGGTCAACCAACAGCAAAAAAAGCTCAACAGAAACGGAATTCTCTGACTCCTCTAATGCTGAAAAGTAAGATGTTGAGGTCTTCTAGACATTGTAGGTTTCAATTAATCTATCAAAGCATCACTTGAATTTCTGCTAATAATGAGGAGGTAGAAGCACTGGACATAGAGTTGAAAGGTTTGATACTGTCCTGTAGTGGCATTGTAGTTTCGATTTCGCTGAGAAGTAGTTCATACCTGGGCCTGCTGTTTGAGAGAGCAGTCAGGAATATTGTCTGAGAATTGGGATCTTTGATACGTAGCAGAAGAGGTAGCATTCAAAAACAATGCATGATCAGTACGGGTAGTTTAGTCAGTGTGTAATATATTTTATGGTTGCTGTAACACATGTGGTTATGCAATAGGCCGACAGGTTGATGTGAACTTTTGGGGACCACTTGAGAAACTCAAGGTATGTCCTTTCTAGAGCTGCAGTGAAAGCTACTTCTCCTGCACTCCACCAGCCAAAGAAGTACAAAGAAAAAGACATTCTGCTCTCCAGGCGATCCTCAGATGACAGGTCAGCTCGGTCTTCAATGAAGCCTACAGACAGCAGTAGCTATCCCAGCCCCTGTGCTAGTCCTTCACCTCCAGTAACTGGAAAGGTAGAGTTCTCAGACACATCACCCTGCTCTTCAAAAGTAATAGAATTTCTTACTGATCTCATTCTGCAGCTATTAGGTATTTTACTGATAAACTAGGACACTAACCTAACTTTTCATTTATAAAAGCTGCATAATACTTCCTTCTGGAATGTAAAATCTACACTAAATATCCTTGTTACACTAGTTTAATACAGTAAAATTAATATTTGCAGACCGCTGAGGTAAAGCTATCCAAAGTAGAAAAAATGAGACTTTAAAAACTTGTTCTAATAAACAGTAAAGGTGTACCTTTTTTTTTTTTCCAAATGAACGAATATATTGCACATGCACTTCTGAAGTTTCTGGATTCTGCCTTCTTCTGTTTCTGTAACAGCATACATTGATACTGATTCTCTTTAAGTATTGTGTAATCTGCCTTAATTTGACTGCTTGGGTTTTCTTCTGATGGTTATTTAAAAAACCACCCATTTTTAATGAGGTTATTGTCATAATTGTCCCTTTATACTTGAATAGTAAACTGCAGTAATACTAAAGAGATCACTGAGAGGAAACCTCATAGACTCAGTGGAGGATTTAGTAATTCCTCTTTAGTCTCTCAGCTTTTAAATTCAGCCAATGTAAAAGGAAGAAAATGTGTTTCATAAAGGTCGAAGTGCGAGTAGTGTGCTATAGGCTGCAGTCTAGGATGATTCATTTTGGTGTCATCTCAAGGCGTGCAGACTTCAACAAATTGTAATTAATGACTAGACTTTTTAGTCCTATTCTGCTCTACTTGTTTTCTGCCCCTCATGGATGAATAACTATGTTGAAAAGTGCTTCAAAAATGTAAAATAGATATAAAACACATTTTAAGGCCGTTTCAGGCAGGACCAGCTGATAGAATTTGTTTCTTCTACAATCTGGAAGTGGAAGGGACGAGCACAGTCAAGGGATTTCTGTTCTCATGTGTGTAAACTTTTGAGCTGAAGCCTTGTTTATTTTATTGTAGTTACTAATTTAATTTAATTTATTTTTTCCAGGGTTGCAAATCTCCTTCACCAAGACAAAATATGCCAGTTCGGTACTTCATAATGAAAAGTAGCAACTTGAAAAACATTGATATTTCTCAGCAGAAGGGCATATGGTCCACAACGCCAAGTAATGAACGGAAACTGAATGGAGCCTTTTGGGAGAGCAGCATGGTTTACTTAATATTTTCTGTTCAAGGGTCTGGATGCTTTCAGGTGAGTCCTAATCTGAAACGAAATATTAGCAGTGGCTGGTGGTTTAGCAGAGGGCAGCAAATGACTCTGTGTAGAGTGGACAGCTTTGCTTGTGACTTCTGACCTTCTGAGCAGCAGAGCAGTGTGCAAATGCCTGTGTCTACCGAAGAAAAAGTGTTTCATTCTTCTCTGAAATGTGGCCTTCAAGTTAGCTCAGTTTGTCCCTTAGAGGCTGAGATGGAATTGCCTTCAACCATCATGAGTCAGAATAATGTTTATACTCTACATTAATCCTTTAAAACAACAAGAAGAAGAACAACACAAGAAAAACAATGAACAAAACAAACAAAATCCCCCCCACCAAACAAACAACCCAAATCCTAACAAATTTGGGGATTGCTACTCTTTGCATGCCAGAAGAAGTATTGCAAGTGAAAAAGCTGTTCTAGTCAAGTAACTGAGTGCTGAAGAACTTCTGGTTCCTAGAACTTCTTTAGTTCCTTTCTAAAGCCGGGAAACTCATCCCTGTCCTTATTATAAATTTTAATAAAAACTGGTTTTATTCACTTCCAGTTAGGAAGCTGGCCATGATTCTTCCAGAGCTGTGTCTTGGTGTCATACCTAGTGAGATATTTGTCAACAGCTTGTTGGTCGGTTCTGTGGTGAGTTTGAAGTTAAAGACTTGACCTGGTAGTTCAAAGTTGCAGGTTAGCTGTGAGCCAGCTAAACAAACTCAGTTGTTCCAGCTAAACTCAAAAGTTCAACTTACTTCTTCCTATATAAGCTACGTGTAAAAGTCAGCTGACCTTAAAATCTAACGAACCAACCAAAACACAGCTGTCTTGGCTATACTACAGAAGGACTGCAGCAATATATTATGTACAGTGATTTGGCAAATGCAAAGGTAATACTGGAAAGTCATTTTCAGCAAGTCAGTTGATACTGAAAATGTCCTGTTGCACTGGGGCTCTCAGACAAGCTGGGAGGGGAAGACACACACAAGTCTTCCCTGAGTGGAGATGGTTGATGTTGCCCTGCCCTTCCAGCTTTGACAGTGCACTGAACCCTCACAGGAATGTGAAATTAGCTTCCCTATTAATCTTCTCTTGTCCCAGCTGTGTCTTCCTATTCCATATTTATTCTTTCCTCTGTTCCATTATTTTCATTTAAGTCTGGCATCAGCCATCTAGGACTGTGTGTCTTAAAACAGCGATGTGTGCTGGTAATTTGCACTGTGAACTGCATATTTGGGACTGCTAAGTCCTAACTGGCATCAGTTCACTTGAATAGTTGCTACGTTGGGTGTGGGGTTGTCTTATTTTTTGGTTTGTGTGGTGTGTGGGCAAGTCAGGGTGTCCTTAAATCAATTAGATGCTCTCTTGGGTTTGGGGGTTCCTTCATTTTCTTTCTGAATACTTGTCCTGTTGGAATTTCATCCTGCTGCTCTGAAGAAGGATTTAAAAGCAACTTTTGAGTTCTTTCTTTGAAGAAGAGCTACACTCTTAATTCTGTGTGAAGGGTTGTTGACATAGAGGGAACATAGGAAGGAACAAATGAGTTCTGCAAAAACTACCTACAGGTAACAAGGAATATGAATATCTAATGGACTATTCTGTAGTAAAATATTAATCTTGATTTTCTTCTGCTTTAAGTGTTTTTGCAGCAGCTTTTTTAACCTGTTACAAAGATTAAAAAACCCTTAATAATTTTGTCACTGAGAGATACTCCTTATGGTCAAACCCTATAAGGCATATTTGAAGTGGAAAAACAGGTGATACTTCCAGCTTTTTAAATGTAAACATTTTCAAAGCTCCAGTTTCATGGTGGAGAGCGTGTGAATCACTTTGAAACTACTTTGAAAGTTTCGTAGGATGGTCAGTCATTTATTTCATTACACCGTAGACAGAGATGGTCTAATTATGTCTGTTCTTTCATATTTCCATTTTTGTCCCAGGGTTTTGCTAGAATGGGTTCAGCGATTGGGTGTGAGAAGAGTCAAGACTGGGGATCTGCTGGTTTCGGAGGTGTATTTAAGGTGGACTGGATCAGAAAAGAAAGCATTCCTTTTCAGTTTGCACACCATTTGTTCAACCCATGGAATGACAGTAAGAAAGTACAGATAAGTAGAGATGGCCAGGTAATGTTACTCTCTTCTCAAGGTTTCTTTACTTGGTAGAACTGTGTTTTTATTAGCTTGTTCAGCCTTGACATTTAGGTCCACTTACTCATGTATCTGCTAATCTGAATCACAGTTCATTGGTACGTTGTACCTTCAGCTAATGCTGAATTACTGCTGAAGTAATGGACACGTTTTGATAAAATCAAAACAGTTCCTTGCTTACGTGTTTAAAAAATGTTTTAAAGGTGGTTGCTCCCAAAAAGGATTTTTTGGGGTGGTTTTTTTTAGTCTGTAAGTCGGTTCTTGAGGTTTGGGCCCTGTTTGGTGTTGTCTGAGATAGTCTGTCACACCCAAATAACTGTTCATAATTATAGGTTTTTTCTGCAAAGCCTGAAGAGAATCCTGTGGTTTGAGGTAGAGTAAAACTTGGGGAGAGTTCTCCAATTTGTTAAAGCTAAATGCAACTACAAAAAGCCAAAGAATTGGCACAAGACTTCTCTGTGGCAGTATCTGCCCTCTTCCCATCCCCTGCCAAAACATCTTGATGATTCAAGAGCTAAAGTTTTTGTGTCATCTCCTCATTACTTCTCCAAAACCTCTCTCCAGCTGGAAGAATCAGGAAAACAGAGTTACAAGGAAAGGCCACTGTGTTTCCTATGACCTCTCTTTCCACATTCTCCACTACACTTGATGGAATTCAAAAAATATGTGGAAAATAATGATCTTTAGTTAATAAGTCAATCACCTGTGGGAGGTACAGAGTATCTGGTGCCTCTGTTCTTGTGTGTGGTGGTAGTGTGTTCACTGGGAATTAACTTCGAGAGAATTGACATCTCACTGAACCAAAAAACTTGTAGGCCAGGGTGGCTTATGAAAGTTTTTATCTCCTCCTGAGCCCTAGTAAAAAAACCTTGCTCTGCTGTGAGTTCTAATGTTTGTCTCAATAGCAGAAGGGACGAGCTCTTTCAGAAAGGTTGAAAGCAATCACCAGCAACCTCATCTAACAATCTGGTAATAAATAGTTTCTGTATGCTCAATAGTAGCAGTGCATATAACTTCTTGAATTTCCTGGTCATTTCTAGGAGCTGGAACCACAAGTTGGAGAGCAGTTGCTGCAGCTTTGGGACCGTACTCCTTCGGCAGGAAAAAAAACCGGCTGACAACTAGGCAGTTGGAGAATGTTAAGTTTTAGTTTTTTAATGTAATTATTTTAAATTTATTTTGGCTTATTTATTATTTAATTATTTAATAAGTATTGGATTTAGTCATTTTAATTCAATAAATTTAATTTAAATTAGAAGGAGCGTCAGACTTTTGAGATTGGGGACATCCACTGATGGTTCTAGTTTCAATTTTTTTTCACCTTTAAAACACAGCTCACACCTTGACAAGCTGAAACAGTCTTTTAGGGGCCCGTGGCCAAGTGGTAGTTGAATAGTTCACTAACTTGGGCACTAGTGGAAGATCTGTATTTCTTTAAAAAGAAAACAAAACAAAATTACCAGTACAACTTCGTTGATCATTTAACACAGTTTTTGTGCTTTCTTTCAAGTTGTTTCTTTTTCTTCCGTACCACTGTTGTCTTGGTTTATTTGGCTCTCTCTTAGGCCTGAACATACTGTACTGTAAGGCTGGTGTAAATTCAGTGTGATCACTGTCAACACTGTTTGTGGTCATCCTTAGGCTAAACCAGGAGGTTTTTTTTCTGCTTTTGAGCCTCCACCTGTTTGCTCATGTCTGCCCAAGATACTACCCCATGCATTCATTTTGCATCCTGTGTAGTGACTTCTATGCATGAACCATCAGTTTTACCCTTGCCAACCCTAACCGGGTCCTTGTAAGGCTGGTACTGCCTAATGCATTGTTTCTCCAGACAGTGAGTGCAAGGGAGCCATGAGGCTCTTAGTGCCTTTTACTTCCAGGCTTGTGCCCACACGGGAATGTGGGGCAGTACTGCCTGGTGCGTATCTACGGGGCCCTGTGCGCTCTAGGGACAGAGCTGGCACAGAGGGGAAGCACGGGTGGAGTGTAATGTTTGGTTAAGAAGCCCAAATAGGACTTCTGCAGCTTTATAATAAAAAGGACAGTCCAGCCATGGAATTGCATTCCCCAAGGCCACAGGCCAGTCCAGGTCTCTTGCGTGGAGAAGGGATTGTACCCTGCTGCCTGCCTGACAGACATGGTCATGCAAGCCTTTGCATGCCCAGATGTTACATCTAGCCCAGTCATGCTGAATTACTTAATCTTGTTACTAAGCAAAGAACTGTACTAGTGATCAGTATTTGCTGATGCACTGTAGTTAGAGGAGGACTGTTCCTCCCTTCAGCTGTTGCTCTGGTGTCTGTAAGCATCTCCTATACCTTGGCAGAGCTGCCTAAAGGCCGTAAGACTCTGGCAGCAGAAGTGGGTTGCTACTTTGGTGATGACACCAACAGTATTATCGGCCTGTGGAAGAACTCTAGCACTGCAGCACCATTTTTAGAGAGGCCCCACCTGCCTGATAATGACTGAGTGTGATCGTCATACCTGAAGTGAAAACTAGAGCAGGGTGAAGGGCAAGGAGCTGAATCTATTCTGAAAAATAACCGGGCAGCAACAGCCGGCAATTCAACAGAATCCTTGCACTGATGATAACAAATGGGAGAAACAACTTAACCTCCATCTCCTCAGCAACAGTGAAACTCCCAGTCTGGAGGTTGTCAGCTGGGAGTGATTACTCTTCGTTAGAGTAAATGAGGTTCTTGCAAGCTTGTCTGAACATCAGCAGGGTTTTGAAGGATAGTCACAGGTTCATAAAGTTTGTTCGTACATGAACAAAACTGATCTGAGCAGTTCTGGTTCAGGACAACTGTGGTCATGTTCCTCTCAACACAGAAGGAAGCAGCTTTGCCAGGGTCGCATGAGAAAATTCTGAGGTGTGCTGCCTCCTCAGGGACATATTACTGAAAAGAGGTAAAGGCAGCAAGCTGTTTTGCCACAGACAGTATTTTGTGTAGTGTAAAATTGCTCTTTGTTAAAACTATTTCTTCCAATATTTGCTTTATTGCATTTTCTTTACCCCACTATTCAGCTGGAATAATTTCTGCTCCATCATCACAACATCTGCAAAGACATGGTGGGTTTAATTCTATTGAGGGATTTTTTGCAGCTTCCATTCTAAGTGCTTGATACTGGCTGTTGTAGAAATGAAATCACAGCTGAATGTAGCAGGCCCCCGCCACTGGGTTGTGGTTGGATTAGTCTATAGTTAATCCCCAGCTGCTTTGTCTTGAAAGTGAATTAAGAGTGGTTTTTGCAGCTACTAATTCTAACGTTTGGTTTTGTGAAGTGAGGCTATAGTGCTTGTTCCAGAGTAGCCACTTTTCTAGATGTGTTCAGTCCTGGTTTTCACTATGTGGAAAACGAGCAATTTGTCTCATGTTGCTCTACATCTTCCTGTTCACACTTAGCTGCTCTGTTCTCTTTCCCTATGGATCATGCATCACTCGGGCATTACCCCTGCTGCCTTCGTTGCATATTCTAACAGGAACTACAGTGCACAAAGTACATGATGCCATTCTGCATTAACAACTTTCTTTGCTGTTTTGTCTCTTTTGCCAAATGTTGAAATGTGTCACCTAGACAGGAAGTGTTAGGTCTGGGTTAAAAAGCAAATTGGTTCTAAGGGAAGCAGATGATGGGTTGTATTACATTACAGGATGGTCCTGAAAATACTAAGAAGCATGTCCCATTGTCAAATCAGGCAATCTAGAGAGGAGGCTCTATTTTATTTGTGTCAAGACAAGATGGAATTTTAAAGCTGATTTGACACTGTGTGGGTGAAAATTGCTATTTTTTGCCTTGTGCTGTCTTGGGTTAGAGACAAACTTTAGGAGAAAAGCGCCCTGGAAAGAAAGCCTCCTAAAGAAAGGGTTTTCAGCACTCCTTCAGTGAAAGTGAAAAAAACCTCTTTATTTAACAAAATCCGCAAAATGCCCTGCAAGGCACAGGGAAAAGGGGAAAAGGAGTTATTAAACCTGAGTAAACAGCTGATAAATTTCAGTGTCCTTTTCCTTGGGCATAGCTTCCCCCTCTGGGGGGCCCTTGGGTCTGGGCAGAGTGGCTCCCTGGAGCATTTCTCACCTACTGTCCTCTCAGGGCTCTTCTGATTATCAGACAAGAAAGCAAGTAAAAAAAGTGCAAGAAGGAGCAGACCAGGGAAACAGCTCCTCGTTAGCTTACAGCCCAAGCAGCTAGCAGTAGCAGGTAGCCCAGCTAGACAAAGAAGGAATGTTGCTTGCCCCCAGCCTCGCGCTCCGAGGCTGAGAAACCTGGGGGAGAATTTCAAAATGATCCTGTGCCAGCAGGGCTTTTCCCAGTTCTTGAACGCAGTTTTTAAAGCTACAGGAATCCACTTCTGGGTATAAAGCAGACAATAGGAAAAGCAGGATTATCATAACCTCACCCCAAGTGCACAGCTCTGAGATTTAGAGTCTCATCTCTTTAAGTCTGCAGATGTGAATAATCGTACTTTGGTACAGCTGGGCTGTGAGTAGCGGTTGTAGCACAAAGCTTCTAAATAATGGACCATTTGGTTCTATGCATAGGGAATGTCTGGTGAATCCTGGCAGCAGTCATATAAGATCAAGGAATTGGGAACAAAACAAAGTAGAGAGCACTCACTGTCCCTT
>VZRM01005387.1:0-117371 GCA_013397955.1 Grantiella picta
TGTTGCAAAGAGTACAAAGTACAGGAGGTAGAAGGGAGAGAATTTAGTCAGCTACCTTCACAAACATGTGCTGCACCTCTGAAAAAGAGCAGCCAGGGAGATCTTCACTTTCCCCTGACTCCCACAAAGTTGTATATAAACTGTGAGTAAGAAATTTGAATGATGTCAAATACATGGGAGCATCTGCTGAAGATTCCTCTAAAAGATTCTGCTTTGTGCTTTCTGTGTTGAAGACTAACTTTGATACAAAGTTTACTGTTTGTTTGTTTTTTTTTTTTTATGATGATAAAGTAAACGTACAAGGATTCTTTGTAATTATAGAAAAGCTGTGGTAAAAAGACCATACCTTGTGTTAAACGCCCTGGGAAGTCTAAATAAACATAAAAAAGTAAAGCTAATGTTACTGGAAGAGATTGGGCTTTTTTAGATGCAGAAAAACCACTTCAAAGGCTCACCTAAGTGTAGCAAGGCTTTGCACAGGAGGCACTTGCGAAGGGCTGTGCAAAGTCCTCAGCAGCAAACAGATAAATTTTGTGTATATCTAATGTGAAACAAAAGAGCTACAGTTTTGAAAGTTTTGATGGAGAAGTCAGGTTTTTAGAGCTATGAATAATCCAGAATTGAATGTCCTCCCCAAGGCTATTATTCACTTTAGCAGTTACACAGTTTTATGAAGTAGTCCTCTGAAGGGAGGAAAAAAAATAGGTTATGTGGGGGTTATAAAATAGAGACTTTCTAGTTTGCTTTTGAGTGCTTGTCTTGTTTTTAATTTTAAAAATAGAAATTTTGGGGGTTTTTATTACTGTTGTCTTTTTTTGTGATTCTTGCTTGTTTGAGGTTTTTAAAAGTTTTTGGAAATGTGATCAGCTAAAATATTTAAAAAAAGAAAAAAGAGAAAAAAACCAGAAACTACACCCACCTGTAAATAAAGCTTTAATGCAGTTATTTCAAATCCACCCATGTTATTAGCAACAGAAACCAGGAGAGTGGAAAATTGTTTCACAGACTTCCTATGCAGCATTTAGCTAGAATGTGTAAGAAGTAAACTCTTCTTTCTTGTAGAAAGTATTTTGAACAACTTTTTTGCTCCAAGTCAACAAGTCGAGTTGAAAAATTTTTACTGAAGGAAAAACATAATGTTGACTTTTTGGCCTCATTTGTAGAAAGTATTTTGAATAACTTTGTGGTCCAACTCAACAGGTCGAGTTGAAAAAATTTTACTGAAGAAAAACATAATGTTGACATATTTTTTGCCTCATTTTCTGGGTAAAGCATCTGCCTGGCACACTGGACTCCTCAGAAATGCAGTAGCTTGTCTCAGACTTTGAGGAGCAATTCAAGTGCCTAAACATTGGCATCTAAAGCTGCTTTAGATGCCTTCAGTACTAGTGAGTGTTGTGACTTCCTGGAGTAGCATCTGGCAGCCACATGGGATCTCTCAAGACCTCTGAAGCAGTCCTAGACAACTGAAACACACCCTGGGGTATAACGACTTTCCAAGTCCCATCAGGCAGACATCACAGAATCACAATTTTTAAGATGCATATTTCCTTCTTGTGAGTCCAGAAGTTGGGAAGCAGTGGTTGCCTGGAGGTCCTGAGAACTGCAATATGTGGAAACAACGTTCTGAGGGGAAATCAAACTGATTTCTTGAATCAACATCTTCCCTCATAAAAGTTGTTTTGGAATCCAGGTTTCTTGTTGGGAAATCAGTATAATGGAAAAATCCCAGCTTATCGTTCATCAGATGGAGGCTGCTATCAGAAGGTAGAGTAGATATTCATCTGTTCCCATCAACAATTGCTGAGTATTTTAAGAGGTGTTATGAAGCAAGTTTTCTGTCTGAGATCCAGCTTTCACTGGCTTGGCACTCTCAGCTGTTGACTAGTTTTTCAAAAGAACTCAGTTCCCATTGTGACTATTATGACCAGGTTTTCAAAAGATTTCAACAGACTGAGTGCTGAGCTCCTTTGAAAACATCCTAGTAATGATTTAGGTGAGTAAATAGCATCTGAGTCTGGTTCTAAAAGCTGATTCTCTCCAGAAAGTCTTACCACTCAGTCATGTATATTATCAATTTTTCATGTTTCCTGTATATGATTTGCCTTTATATATTTTCAGCATTTGAGCTGTTTTAGATGCAGTTTCTGCAAAATTAGAATAGTAGAGAAGCCCTAGATTGCAATAATTCAGGACCAATGAAATGCAGCCTTCCTATTGATGGATTGATCACATTAAAACTCGAATGCTATTTTTGAGCAAAGTTTCTAGAGGTGCTGATAAGTAACAAGAGGAGATATGGTAGAAGAGTGAGGGTGAATCCTTCACTAGTGTTTTACCTCAAGACCAAAGTCCAGGGCAAAACCAGGCAGTGCTGATGGCAGTCTTGTATCTAAGGATGACAGCAGTGAAGGTTTTAAACCTCTGTCCATTACAAAGTTGGATTTAACTAATTCCTGTCACAGTGCTTAAGAGGCAAAATGCCCAAATTTGTGTTCTTGGCAAAACTCCTGAGTGAACACATTATTCTGAATTTAACCCTTGAGATATGTCAGAGTGCAAGAACAGAGCAACACGCCATGGAAAATCAAAGGCTCTTTTAGACTGGTGCTCTCTTCCTGAGAGTGCTCAATACTAGAGGTCTAGCAAAAGAGTATGAGAAACGGGCCAAATGTAGAACAATATTTTTAAAGTACTTTTTCAGGATTCTACATTCAACAAGTTATTTTTGTCTAGTTCATATTCTTTCTTTTGCCTCCGTGGCAACTTGTGGCAGTGATTTCCACAACATAGTTGTACTCTGTGTGAAAAAGCTCATATCTTATATTTCAAACTTTTTGCCAGATGTTGAGATGTGAGGAATAGCTAATTCTCCATGACTTTGTGAAATTGTATCATATCCCTCCACATTCTGCTCCTGTTATTTTTTTCCCCAGGTAAAAGTGTTACAGTTGGTGTAGTTTCCCCTCATAGGTGAGTTTCCCTGGATCTCTGACTTGAGTTTTGCCCTCTCTGAGCTAAAACCTCTTCGGATTCACCTCTGTTGCTTTGGAAAGGGGATGATCTAAGCTACCTACAGCAGTCCAGATGTTTGTGTCTCATAGATTTCTCTTCCTGCATAACAGTATTTTTCCTTCTTCATTCTCAATTCACCTTAAAAATCTCAGTGTTGTACGTGCTTTTCTGTCTACTCTTAAAATTGAGCTGATATTACAGAGGGGGAGGCACGAGGGTCCCATTTTTTTTTAATGGAGTGTGAATACTGATTTAAAGACCATTCTTGGGTCATGGTTATTCTTTCCATGAATGTGTGGATTCATGCAGGATTTCATTTGCTGCTTCCTATGAAATGCTCTTGCATCTCTTCAAGATGTAAGAGAAGAGAAGATGCAATCTTCTCTTCTTCATCTCACTCAGTTGGCCTTAAAATCAACCTCTCCAAATACTTTCTTAACATGTTATGCTTTGTTGTCTCATTAACAACTCCTTTTTCACCCATGATTTTAGCACAGCAATGTGTCTCACTTCCTGGCTTAAATGTTTTCTCTCTAGTGTGAAAAATCAGCAATCTATTCCCCTTCTTCATTTCCCATATTTCAGTTAGGTGATAATCCACTTGGTTCCTATCTGATTTAAAGAATTCACAAACTTTTAGTCATATACTTTTATTCCTGCAAATACTGCATAAGAAAATCTATTGTCTCAGTTTCTTGACCAAGGTGCTCAGCTATATCATCAAGTTGCCGTAAAAACTTCATATTTCATCTATCATTTCTTTATCCAAAAGCCAAATGTTGGTGCAGACATATATTCCCACTTTCTTTTACTCTTTGGAGCAGAGAAATGAGAATTGTTTGGTCATTTGGGACTTATGCAGAAGTATGGCACCAAGATTGTAAAGTGAAATATTTATTATTTTTGTTTCAAATTGGGTAAGAATATCTAAACTACATTATGTTGGTTTCATGAAAACTCTGTCCGGTGAGCAGTGTATTGCTCTATCCTTTGAAAGCAAAGGTTGCACAATAGATAGAATTACAGGATTATTTTGAACAGTTTTTGAATAACTTGTTTTCTGACTGGCTTGTTGCTATAACCTCATGCTGCCCCTGATGTATTGTCTTTGGCTGGAAATTAGATACCTGCATGGAGCTGCAAACATCATCTGAAGAACATGAAATAGAAAATCTCAAATGTGTTTGGAGTGAGGCTGCCCTCTATATTAGATACAAAAAAAGTGTACTTTGAGACATAATCTCGTGGAAGTTGTATTTTCTTCTTTCAATTATTTAAACCACTTGAGCTTGTCTCTCAAACTTAATAACACCATGAAAATCCCCTGGTGAAGCTACACTTTATGATGCCAGGTAGGGTGTATTTTATTTTCTATTTCCTAAATTATTATTTGTCAGCAAGCACCCTAGATTGCTTTTCTGTAATTGCCTTCCATGTGAGAGATGCACCAAGATGTTTTGTCTCTTAGACTCTTGGTTATGAAGAGCCCTTTACAAAAGAAATCTCTCATCCTGGTTGTTGCTGACTTCAAAAGAGGTTTGGGTTTTATTCTCTTTGCTATATCAATGCTCAGAAAGTGCTTAGATGTATATAAAGTACTTCTTTACCTAAATCTCACGTACAATTCATGGGAAACAGAATCTTTTAAATAAAATACCTTTTTCTTTTAGGAATATAAAACATAATTAAGATTTGTCATAGAAACTTTCATATTGATGTTGTTAGTCCAAAATTAACAGTCCAAATATTTAGCCTGCTTCTAATATGAGTATTGGTAATTATAAAGTCTGACATGAACACATAGACAATAACATAGGTTTGGCTTTTATTGATTTTAGAAAACAATTTCCACAATGAACTGAAGAAAATGTCTTAATGTTAAAATGTAGCTCTTGGAAAGCCTGGCTTTATGTAAGAGATTAATAAGGTTAAGTCTGTTTAATTACACAAAGCCAAGAGGTAGCTAGTGGCAAAAATACAAGGTAGTGCTTCTACAACAAAGGCAGTAATGTAGGAGGAAAACACAGCTTAATAATTTCAGAAAGGAAAAATATTGCACAATTGTTACAGTTGAGGACATTATTCAGTTAACCACCTGCTGGAGTGAGCTGAATTCTCCAAGCACGGAAGGAAGATTTTTATGTATCTTTCAAAAGCAGATGCTACAGTTGTCTGAGGAGTTATGAGTGGGACTTAGTGCTGGACTGTGAGGACTGGGCTGTAACTTCTGCCCAAGCTGTGCTTTGGGCATTTAGCCTTTCTGGAAATTTTGGCTGAGGGGTGTGTTTGAATTGTGACTGGACAAGATGGCACATTTCACTTCAATCACCTGGTTTTGGATTGTTATCAGAGAGATGCTAATGATGCTCTAGCTGAATTGATGAGGTAGGTTGGACACTGTATTCCTTGCAGCCCAAAACTTGGTTTTGTGTCAGCAGAGTGGAGAAATTGCCCCTGATTGTAACTGAAATGTTTTCAGAACAATGAAAGAAAAACTGATTTGTGACTTTAAGAGACATTTCCGAAATCTGTTCAAGAAGAGCTCGAAAAAAGCCAGCTAGTTGTAAGAAAAGAATTGATTTAAGAAGGGAGAGCTAGTTGTTGGCTCTAATCAATTAAACAGGTCATATTTAGAACCACAGCAATAATTAATGTTGGATCCATTGCTCTGAAAATTGGCAGTAAAACACAGAAGACAGAGCAGTGCAGTGCTGCAGCTCGGGATGGATCTGGGAAGAAATCCTATTGCAAACTTAAGTACATTTCCTCCTGTATAGCCCATCTTGTAGCAAGACTCTTGTGAAACCTGGAAGTTCCTCAGCCAGACAAAAGCTACAAAAAACCTGGGATATTCTACTGTCTAATTTCAGTCTTGGCCAAATCTTCTTTTTTAAAGTCCTGGTTTTCCTGTGTGGAGATAACAAAACATATTAATAACGTAGTTCAAGAGAATGTGAAAACTCTCAGAGAGTTAGAGGTTTGGAAGACAGACTAAGCAGGAACAATGCATAAAACATGGTTTAGACCCTGCTGAATGGGAGGTCCAGCAGCACCGTTGCTTCCTCTGAAGTGAGGGAGGTGTGTGTTTTGGTTTCAAGGACATGAAATTCATCCTGTGGCAACCCGTGTGGTATGGACCACTGTAAATCCATCTCTAAACTTTCCTTTAGAAAGGAGTGCTGGAGTCTGTCCATAAAAGCTAACGTTCTCTTTTCCCCAGTGGTAAATTACCATAACATTTGATAAACACAGTGTGCCATAAGAGGGTATATCAGCCACTGTTATCAAAAGTTAATTTTCTAGACTAAATATTCATTTGGATCATTAGAGCTATTAAATCCTGTGTCAGGTTTTAAGGAGCTGGCTGTGCCTGAGTGCTAGAAGGAGCCTGAAAAGAATCATATCCTGTCAAGATAAATGATTGAACTGTTCAATGAACTCTTTGACTGGCATTGGTTCCAGTCATGCCAGCTGAAGCTCAATTCCTCTTTGTCTGTGTGGTCTTGTTTTCACCTTGCCTGTGGGGTGAAAGGGGTTTGATGTGACCCCCTAGCAGACAGAGGCATGAGCCTAACCTCTGTTTACACCCTGTCATAATGGGGAGCTGGCAAACACTGCTCTCCTCATTTCCCCTGCTTCTTTTTTTGTCAAATAGTTCGAAGTTGTGCATTCTAATAATAATCTAATTAGCATAGCAGGCTTATAACATCTTGTTTATGTTGTCTACTCTGTTTTGAACAAAAAGAAGCAAAGAAAATATGCTCTTTTGTATAGCTTAAGTACTGCCTTAGGGGCTGCATATGATGTGGAGCAATAAGGTAACTGGATAATGTATGTAGAATTTTGTCCTTTTGAAATTAAAATTTGAGATGTGAGCTAATTCCGTAGTGTACAAAGCCTGAGGCTCTCATTCCAATTTGAAAGGTGATGTATGACACTTGATACCTGATAAATTTTTTGGCCTTCAGCAAACATTCTCCCAAAAAGTTGAGTTTGTTGATAGAGATGCTTGCACTGACTCTAAACTCATTTATTTTCTACAACAGTAAAGGTATTGTTCAGCTCTTTTTCTTTATGGCAAGACTTTCTGTGTCACCTACTGCTGCTTTTTCCTTCCCTTTCCCTCTTGTTCACTGCTTGTTTCTTGGGCCAAACCTGGAATGTCAAAGCAGCCAAAAACCCCAAGATCTTCCAACCCCATGTTCTGACAGTGAATCCCACCAGGAATCCCACAGAGGTCAGTGGAAATGTGTGTGTCCCCTGGAAAATAGGAGGGAGAGAAGACTTGCTGGGGACTCTTCTGGAAAAGAACTGTGTGGATTTTGGGTGAAGTGAGACACTACAGGTCCACTTGAATGTGTTGTATTATTGTTGGGCAAGGCCCTGTTTTACTCTACAGTGACTGCCTCGTGACAGTGATTTATCACCACAGGGTGTGACAAGTTTGTGACCTACAGCAGTGACTGATAGCTCCCCTAGAATACACAAAAGGGAAAAAAAGAAGCCTTATTTATAACTACAGAGGAAAGAGATGGTTCTAAAAAGAAAGAAAAGAAGGAAAAACGTGCTGATGGATCTCCTTTGCATCTTGAGGGATCATTTCTATCTCTACAAGGAGATAAGTTATTAATAAAAACCCAATATTTATGCCATCTTTTTATCACTACATTAAAGGGAATCAGGATGTGAGTAAGATGGTACAACATGGGGAGACAGTATTCAATCTATAAATTAGGTTGTTGAATTGTTTTGAATGTGAATCCTGATGTGAGCAAAGAGAGCAGGGACAAGCTATGTTCATTCCTCTTGAGCAATTACACACATGTCCCCAGCAGAAGGGAGATCGAGTGACAACTGAGTCAAAATGCTGCTGTTACTACCCAGCAGGCTGAAGAAAGCCCCTAAATTTTGGGGCTGTGGAGAAGCCACTAAATCATATTGCCTGAAAGGATAAAAATCACTGTCCTCTCAGGGTGCTGCTGGAAAAGGAGGACATGTGTGGGAGAAATCTTTGGTGATGCTCAGAGGGAGCCTCAGCAACTCCTTCCCCAGCATTCCTAATCCCTGCCCTCCAGGTCCAGGAGATGGACAGTGATTTAGATGATCATGTCTGACCATGAGACCAGCAGAAGGTCTCTCTTCATATCTCTTACACTGTAGCACCTCAGAGAGGAAAACTTCTAGTTCTCTCCCTTGTCTTCCTTTGTCCTGTTTGTATTAACCCTGGAAGGTAAAAATATGCAAGTTGGTTTATGGATTTTAATCCTATTTCAGACCTGCTGCCATGCAAGCTAGTAAAGAGTTTCCTGCTCTGTAACACTTCACTTTTTGGGTCCAAAAATTGCTTCTGCTACCATGTGTCATGAGTGAGAGCTGGAAAGAGGTACTTCAGCTGTGCCACAGTTGTGCAGTATTAGTAGTCCTGAGTGACTCATGTGCTATGAGTGACACCTGATGTCAGCTGTAGATGGATGCCCTTGTAGCAGAGCTGGTTAGATACCTCCAGAAAATGTTCTTTCCTGTGAGATGATACCTAGTTACAGCAAAAACTGTGTTTAGGAAAGAACAAGTTCTTGGAACTGTGTATTTCAACACCTTCTAGATGAAATTTTTATTTTTCTGCTTTGGCTCACTAGGGATTATCAAAAGAAAACATTTCAGCCGAACTTCCCCTTCTCTCTCTCCCCATGGCTACTGATTTGCAAACCTTTTCAGGATTTTGTCTTTTTGTTCCATTGAGAAGGAAGAGTCTGGATCCTCGGATTGGCAGTGAGGAGGAAGGCTGCCCAGCTTGGCTCTCCCACCCCATGGTGTGGTTGCAAGTGTTCCAGTGGGATACCCTGGCCACCTTCTGGTCCCTGAGTGGGGCTCCAGCAGCAGCTCATGGCAGAGAAGTTCCATGCTGAAGCCCTTTCCCACAGCAGCTTTGTATGCACTGCAAGGCCTTTTTACTCATGTTTTCCTCAGTGGCTCAGGGTTTGTCCCCTACACTGTGATGAGCTTCGTGCTTCCAGGGGCTGCTTGGTTTTGGAGTAAGCCATGAACTTAGAGCACCAATTGCATTAATTGCTTTCACGCCAACATATTTCCATTGTGGCTGCCATTATAGTTGTGTAATGTTTCTTCTCTTTATTCTTTCATGGCTTTCTTTGCCCTGACAGGCTCAGTCAGATTCTTTCATTCACATCTGCTAATGTGAGGGCTGAATAGAATAAATCTATGCAATGATTCCCTCATGAAAGGGGGGAGGAGGATGGTGGAGGGAGAGCTGTCTCAAAAAATAATTTCTACTTAATAAGTGGGATTTCAATAAACAATTTCAGTTAGTTTGTCCCAAGCAAGATGATTATGATACAAATAGTAACAGAGCCCCAAATCCAAAATCTTATTGCCCCCCGTTCCTTTTTCCCTCAACTTAAAAGTCACCCAAGTGAAGGAATAGACAATGCACAGATTACTTTATTTGGCTTCCCAGGTTTGCCAGGAGAGGAGAATGCTGCCAAGCTCCTCAAGACAAGCTATGCTGGGTGCTTGCCCTTGTGCCAGTGCGAAGACAAAAAAAAATCAGGAGCCTTGAAAAGAAGCTGGTGCAGCACATGGCTCTTTCCCACTCCTCACAAATGATGGCTGTTGTGCTCGTTAACCTCTTCTGGGGCTCAGGCAGTTCACGCTGTGCAGCAGCGCAGAGCTGAATGAAATGAAAAGCTCCCAGGACCCATAGAAACACCATAACTCCTTCATTCCCAACACACCCGCACAGGCCGCCTTCCTCCTCCTGGAATACCAAGCGTCTCTCGTCAAACCCTTAATAAGTCAATCCTGGCTCCATGTGGTGGTGACAGCTCAGATTCCAGCACAGGCAGTGGGGCCAAGCCCAGCTCCTGGTTTACCCCACGGCTTTGGCAGGACACCTCTGGCTCCTGCTTGGCTTTGCTCTGACACACACTCTGATGAGTCTGAGGCTGCTGCAGACATGGGTTCAGCTTAGCTAAACCGGCCCTGTCTCTGTGCAAAGCCTAGTCCTGCTCAGATCCCTAGCAGGGATCTAAAAGGAGACACGTAATGAGCTTTTAGCTTGTAAGGTCGTTAAATAACTCCGTAACATCCCTCATAAAAAAATGTCTTTTTTTTTAATCCGAGTGGCTACGGTTCTGATAAATGAAAGAGAATCTCTTCTTTGTGCTCATAAATGAACAAAGGGGACTGTACAGGCTGATCCGAGGCCCACAGAAATGAAAGGAAAAGCAAAGACTTCAAGGCACTTCAAATGTAGGCTCTTCTAACTAGTAGCCTTTGATTTTAAGGATTTTTATCTCAAACTGAAGAGGACAAAGTTACTGTTTAAAGGGAAATATAAGCGGTCGAAGGGCATGATAAACTCCCATCTGAGTCTGTGTGCCACAAACAGACTAAGGTATGAGCTCTGATATTTAAAACAAAAGGGGAGATAATTTGAAACAAAGCATACAGCTAATTAGGATTAACTCAGAAAACATAGCAAGGAAAAAAAAAGCTGTGGCAATTTGAGTGATACAGGGAAACACACTGTACCACAATGGAATGTTTTCTTTTAGTGTTTTTCACGTGAATTTATATATCAAAGGGCAAATTATGCAGAAAAAAGGGAAGAAAATGCCATCACAGGAAAATGTATATTAAAATAAGTGAAATACATTTAATGGTGTAGCACTAATGTTTTGCCTTGGACTCCAAACTACAATATTATCCAGTGCTCCTTAGATGTCAGTGAGTGGAGGATGAAGAACTGCTTTCCCTGTCTTGTGATTCTGTCGTTTTTCTGGATGAGGAACTATTGCTGGAATTACTGGGTCCAAATTGCCGTTGATTCATTGAATTCTGTGAGCTTTTGGATGGTGCCCCTTCTGTTGAGTCAGTGAATATCTTGTTTTGCTGTCAGAGGCAGAAGGATCTGTTCTGATTTCTTGCTCAAGCTGAGAAAGCTTTCTAGGCTCACCATGCAGTGAAAAATAACCAGATCAGTAGCTTATATAATAGCAATTTTCAAATTGAAAACTACATAAAAAGTGTTTTTTTAATAATCCTGTATATCTTTAAAGGAAATAGCATGAGAAATTTTATAGCTTGTCTGACTTGGAGAGAAGCATGTAATTGAATTCACTTTTGTTTCATTTCAGTTTAAATCCATGAATGTCTGTGTGCTGGTCTTATGCTTGGTATGTAAAAACCAGAAAGCAAAGCCTAGTTAAGAGAAGCAACAGCAAAATGGTATGAGTGCTTCTAAGGGATGAAAAGTGTGTGGTCTTCATTCAGATTTCAAACTGGTTTGACCCCATGTCATCCTATTGGCTTTAGTTATTGTCCTGATTTATGTTAGCACAGACAAGAGCAGGATTAGATATAAATGTGGTAGTCCATTGTTTAGATGAAACATGTTTGTTTTCCACAGCAGCATTCAGAGAAGTTGACTAGGACAAAATAATTTAAAATATCTTCTTTTTTTTTAAAGAAAAGGTGTCTAAACCCATCTGTATGCTCATTTCATGCCAAATTTAGAATTAGAGATTGAAACATTAAAAAAATTCTGTTGTCCTAGATGATTAGCAAAACACTCTTAGACATATTTCTATCCTGTTTTTCAGTAATTAACATACATGAAAAGATGAAGTTTGTGAATGAACTACAAATTTTATCATCGGCTAATTCTGAGATTATACTTTCAGTAAGATGTACCCAATTCAATGAAAAATTGTTAAAAAAGTGCTATCTGCCTTTTCATGTGTACTAACCAGAACATTGCACTGTTACTAAAGATCACCTGAGTATTCTTATTCTTGTAATAAGCAGCTTTTCGGAAAAGGGAGTAATTAACTGCTTTGAAGCTGAATACAAAATAAGACTGGCTTAACTTGGCTGATTTTTTTGAGTTTTTTTGGTTAGGGAAAAGATCTTCACCCTATGGACACTGGGACTAAGTAGAGCCTGCTGGTGTAAAATATGGCCCTTATTGTAAAGTCTAATACAGCTTAAAATTAGCAATATTAATAATATAGATCACATTTGTATTCTTAACCTGGACTGGTGAAACTCAGAGAACCAGCAGCAGGGAATGGAGAATATTCAGGTGTATGTGGCACTGGCTGACATGAAGGAGTGAAGAGAACAAAGGAAGGAAATGGGGAAGAGGAACTTTCCCAAAAACAAGTGATAGGACAAGAGGAGCATCCTCAAGTTGCACCAAAAAACGTTTAGATTGAAAAAAATTCTGCATTGAAAGTCTTGTCTTCTCTGGAACAGGCTGCCCAGGGAAGTGGTGGAGTCACCATCCCTGGAGGTCTTTAAAAATGTGTAGATGTGGTGCTTAGGGTCATGGTTTAGTGCTTGACATTTCTGGACTTGGCATACTTGGCAGTTTAGTGTTTGACTCAATGATTCTAAAGGTGTTTTCCAGCCCAAATGATTCTATGATTCCCTATACTGTCTCGAGGCTATATTTTGTGACCTTCAGTCAACTTGTGACGTGGTTCCAGTGAACAAAGCTTTGTGGAGACTTCCTCTCAGACTGATGTGAGACAGTGATGAAAACAAGTTATCTTCTTTGTGCTCTTTCTCATAAAATATAATCGGAGAAATTGAACATAATACTGTGTCAAAGATATGGCTTGTCAGATAATTGTGCCTCTGTGATTTATACTTCTGCTCCTAATTTTGGGTAAGCGGTTTTAAAAGGCCTCATCAAATTATGGTGACAACATAAACATTGTGAAACAGATGTGTAAGAGATAAGAAACATTGCATTTGAATCACCTTCAGCAATCTCCTGAAGTATATGTTATCTAATTGAAGAATGACTTGGGCTGGCAAAAGAAAAGCTTTTTAAGAACACTTGTAAGTTTGGTTTGGTTTTGTTGTTGTTGTTAGTTTGGTTTTCTATGTGGATTTTTTTTTCTCTCTTTTCTTTTCCCTTAAAGACTTTAAATAGAGATTTAATTACTAGGTGAACTAGAAGCCGTGCTGATATGAGGATTAGTGTGGCTAAACTGTGATGCAACAGTGTGAATGCTCCTCTGGACACACAGCGGAGCTGCCTCTCAACCAGCTGCAGTGGTTACTACTGCCATGGAGCTGTGGCAGTGTGCTCTCAGCACGACAGGAGAAATGATCATTTATCCAGATTCTTTGTGAACTTTGGAGCTTGTGTTGTGTTCTGTGCTGCTGAAGCCTGGGTGGTTTCAGTGCCTGAAGTAGCAAGTTAGCATCAAACTCCGTGGTGACCTGCAAGCACTGCCTGCAGGGTGAAGGTAGCCTCACTGTCAGTCACTGAACTTGAACTTCATGTTGATAATGAAGGTTTCCTAGAGATTAGTTCTTCTCTGGTTTAAGACGTGAATGTACAGGACAGCCTCTAGCTCAGAGTGCCCACTACTGTAAGAGGAAAACATTTGGATTTTCTGGTATTTTGGAGTCCCTTGAGGATGCAGTTTCTTGGGAAAAAAAAATTAGGTGTTATGAAAGATTGTGTGCCTTAGCATTAGGGATCAGACTGACTAATACAGAGCTTGTTCAGGCAGAGTGATGTCCCCAAACACCACAATGTGCCAGAAAGAAAAGCGATTAAGAAAATAGCAAATAAATGCTCTGCCAGTGGTGAAATTCTCCAAAGCATGTAAGCCTTAAATGGGGCACCATTTAGTGCTTGTGAGCAGTGTGTGCTTGTAAAAGAGGACTGCACAAAAAGTCTCATTATTTCTGCAGGTGATAGCTAGCTCCATAATCTGGCATATTTCAGTAGTTTCAGTTAAATCTGGCAGGGCAGACTAGGTGTGAAACTGTGCTGAGAAATATCACACTAAATCTGTATCAGAAACCAAAAGGAAAGATGAAGTATTTTTGAATGAGCTGAAGTTACACCTTTCATCCTTGTGCAAGGCAATGAATTTTTTGAGGTTTAGTTCCTGACTGCATCTCTCAGTGCTGAACACCTCACAAGGTTGAACAATTCAGAAATAATGCCAAACAGCATAGCTAGATTTTGCCAATCCACAGAATTTCCCATTTCAGGATGAAATTTATCTTAAAGGATCAACAATTCTCTGAAACATGGTTGTGTTGGATTTGTAGTCAGGACATCAAGAAAGGAAAAGAAAGGCTGAGACATAAAGAGAGATCTTGGTGTCAGAGCCCAAAGAGGACAAAGCCTTGGCTTGTCCAGAGGCAGGAGTCTGCCTGATAAAACTAAATCTAGTAGGAAAGGTAGAGGTTATATCAAAGCTCCTTTTGATTGAAAGAAGATAAAAAATACCTATTGAGTCTCCTTCCTTGCTGCATGATTCCCCCCAAAAAATGGGGTGAGCAGTGTCTCTTATAAAGAGAGAATCACTAGGTTATGTGTGCTAATTAGGGTTCTAATAGACATTGTCTATTGATTTGTCTCTCAGTTTCCTGATTAGCATTCATATTTCTCCATGAAGAAAAGCACTGAAAGGTTGCTCAAGTCTTTTTTTCCTGCTGTCAGCAGGCTGAGCAGAGAGGAAACCATTGCTATGGGTGCCTGCCTGGCTCCTGGGGGTTTGTATGTTTGAATTTCCTGCTTGTGACAGCACAATGTGATTTTTTTTGGTTTTCTTTGCCATGTTTACAAACATTTCCATTATCTGAGGAATCAAGGACAATAGTCATCTAAGGCTGCTGGTGATGAGTTATTAATCACAGGGGACTCTGACAGAAAGTTGCTCAAGGCATTGTCATGGGCAATAAAAAAAGCAAATCCAGCCTACAGTTCTTAGAAAATTATGAATTCAAATACAAAGCTACTATTTATGAAGACAAATATTAGTGTAGGGTTGCCTATCGCTAGCTTTGTTTTGGTCATTGATGCTGAAATGCAAAGATGCACTCCTTGCCCTCTTTGGCAAAACAGACTGTGATGAAATGACTATACACAAGTCACTACAACTCATGCCAGGCTCTTAAGTGCTGTGATTCAAGAGACACAGAAAAAGAGCTTCTAGCTTCCTTTACCATGCCCACACAGCCCTTCAGAACTGGTGTGTCAACATTTAGACCTCTGATTGCAATTTCAGCCATGCACTCACCTGCCTTTATATTCCTTCTCTGCAAGTGGAGGGCAGGTGGTACGTGATCTTTGCTTGAAAGATGCAGTGTAAAAGGATGCAGACCTCATCCTCTATATACAGATCTTATCTCTATACTCATAGGTATAGATACTCATGGGCATCCATAACATCTCTTTAGTTCCTGCTCCTCTCCCCCCAGCAGTGGATGTGATTTTTAAAGCAGCTGAGAAATACAGGAGTCCTAAATCCCAGAGAAATACCCAAAATTTGCATTTGTTAAAAATGCTTTTGTTGGTTTTAAAATGGGAAATAGGCCATACAAGACTTGCTTGTGTCAGCTCTATCCTTACACCTCCAGAGGTTATTTTCACAGGCATTGTAGACCAGCTGGGCTCTATTTACACCTCTTCTTGTAGAGAAAGACAGGAGATGCTGTCAAGTGAATCCACAGAGTTCTGGGGCACACTGAGTGTTATGATTTGATGCATTAAAACATTGGTTTTGCCGTGTTGCAGTCTGATCCATTGCCTCTCTCTCACACACACAAACAATATCGAATTGGGCTTGTATGTTCTCACCCAAAAAAATGAGTTAAGACTATGTATTGAAAAAATTGAGGCACTGGCTGGCAGTACGAAACTTCAGACCCACATTGCATATACAGTGTGCTTGTCAGTTCACAATAAATCATCTCATTGTCCTGTAACAGACAGCATGGATCACGTTAGTCCACATAAACATCCAATTTGCCTACTTGTAATGAAAATGCTGTTCTCTGGGAATGCTGCTGCAGTGTTTTACATGCTCTCTTGCTCACATGCACATGTTATATGAAAGGATGCTGTTTCCATAACTGAAAAATATCACTGGAGGATAGGCACTTTTATTAAAAGTGTGTCTCCTGCTGACAGTTTACATATTTTGACAACCTCTTGGAGAGCAGCAATAATCAACTTGAGGCCATGCTGTGTATGGCCTCAGTGATGCATGGCAGGAGCATGGGGACCCAGCTCTGCATCCTGCCCGTGCTCACTCCCGGTGTGCTGGAGTGGAATTCCAAGCGCAGCTCTGCATTCATTACCACCTAATTATCTGCCTCAACGTCTTTCAAATTCATTTTTCCTCATGACTAAACTCAGTCCAAATATTTTGATTTACCTGTGCTGGCGGATTTTTGCATGTCAAAGAGTTTCATCTCATCTCAGTTTGTGCGCTCATGGCTCCAGTCAGAGCAGAGGCACCACTGACTGAAGTCACTTGGGGACATAAGGTTGCTCTGCTTTCTCCTTGCCAACCATAGGTAATTTTGAAAAAGGGGGAATAAATTCCAACTCTGCTTTCCATATCCTAGTACAGTTTGAAGCATTGTGTGCATAAAATTAATAATCCATTTTTCCCCAAGAAGAATTAATTATAGCAAATCCTTAACCACAGAGTAAAGCAGTAAGAGTGTGACAGTACAGATCCATCACAAGGAAAAATAGGGTAGCTTCTACATGAAGAAGCTGTTGTCTTTCCAGTACTTAATTTTTAGAAATTAAACTGTTCAAAGAAGGCCTTTGGTATTATGTGCTTTATATATTACTTAGAGGTGGGTCCTTTGAGTGCAAATGAGAATAAACACCCCAATGTTTTTGGTATTAAACGGAGCCCTGAATTCTAATTTAGTATAAACAATGAAACTCTTGATAAAGGTGTATAAGCCTCTACATTTTCAGAAGGAAATATGGGATAATTCCTGTTTTGTAGCTGGTGCTATCAGCAGGATGTCCTGCTGAGCCTGGTGACAGGACAAGGGACAATGTGTACAAACTGAAGCAGATGAAATTCCATGCGAACACAAGGAGGTACTTCTTGTTGTTGTTGTAGGGAAGTTACCCAAGAGAAGCTGTGGTGTTTCTGCCTGTGAAGATGCTCAAACTCCATCTGGACACATTGCTGAGCAACCTGCTGAAGCAGGAGGTTGGACCAGGTGATCTCAAAAGATCTCTTCCAGCTTTAATTTGGGAATTCTGTGATGATTTATGGTTTAAACAGTGAATCTTTGTTTATGTTATCTACCACACATCATGTTCATTCCATACAATGCTGGTTTTCCTCCAGGTGCACAGAAATGTTCACTTTCTTCCCCTGGTGCAGGCTAGGTCTTGAGGTTCTGAATTCCAAGGTTCAGACTGAAAAAACATTCAGGATATCACATCCTAGTGGATGGAGTCTTCTAAATGCCTTAGAGAACCTGTGCACAAGAGAGTGACGAAATAACAGAAACCCTTTATTCATAAAAGTCAGGATGTTTCTTTAATTTTCTTGTGTTGATGCTTTGTACTTTGAGTTATAGGCAATGAATTAATTGAAATATTCCTTTTGGAAAAAAAAGAGGAAACAAGCTAGCACTGGAGATACAAATGAGTTGCTCAACTGTTCGGCTAAGGAGACTGCAAAACTGTACTTCATAAAGTATCAGAAGATGTGTGCTTTACCCTTCTTTCTCAGTTATCCATCTATTGATTTTAGCTCTCCTAGAAGTTATTATTTCAATTTCTTCCATATTAATTTATAATTGATGCAGTAACCTTTTGCTGGCTTAGAAATACCCACTATCAAATTTAATCTAAATCCAGAATTCAAGAATCCCATACACTTTCTGTAAGGATTGCTCTGAACTATGTGGTAGGTAAAAGAATAATAACATCCTGAGAAAAAAATATCCCATCTTTAAGAGTCTGGTTTCTTCTCATTGATTCATGCAAGCAGTGAGGTGTATTAGCTGTGACACCGAAAGTCATTTACTGCTTGTGTTCTGCAAGTCAATAGAAAATTTACTTGTTCTGTGTAAGAGGAGGTATTTCTAAATCAAAATTGTTGTTTACACCTGCTTGGTTATAACTTTGCAAGGCATGACAATATCCAAATACAGTTTTTTGTAATGGATGTTGCTTCTAGGTTTTCATTTGAGGAATCTTGTCCCTGAAGAGTGATTTGTACAGAGGAAAATTCTGCAGGGCTGAGAGTTTAACTTGGCTTCTCTTGCACTCCTGTGTATAAACCCCTCATTGCTGCCTGGACCTCCTGTTTGGGGCTAGAAAAGTTAAAAAATGGCTAATGAGAATCACAGGAGACTGCTGAGCTTTGCCAAAGGTCGTGTCAATTTGTTTATTAGGCAGTAGAGTGTGATGTTGTCCTAAAATCTTGGTGTTGTTGTAACTCCATGTGGATCTTTGGCGATTCCAATGGGTAAAGAACCTCATCCTCCTTTTGGGAGAAGCTGCTTCCCAGCTGGGGTTTGAAACCAAACACCCAAACGTGATCACTGTGAGCATTGGGACTGGCTGATGCACCTGTAAAACAGGGAGAGCAGACACTATTTTAGGTAAAGCAGATGCAAAGTCTCTTGAGAGGATGATTGTGGGAATGTGTAGGTGCAAACATGCACAAATATATGTACGTGAATATGTGTATGGATAGATTGATACTGCCCACTCTGGGGTCTGGGGAGCTGTAATTTATCTGCTTATTAAGTGGGTGTTATTTAATATCAAACATATCCAAAATTATCCAAAGTCAAATAATTCTGGATCCCATGCACAGACTCAACACCTTATTTGCATTCATTGCTGTACAACATCTGAAGGTTTCTCCTTTTTATCCCCCCTTACATTCAACCTATGGAAATGCCCTGATTTGTGGCGGCATTAAAACGACTTAAAATATTAGCACTATTTCGACATCTTCTTCCACAGCAAATTTTCTTCAGGGGCTGGGGGAATTTGAGAGCACCGTGCCTTGTTTTTCCTTGGTTTTTTGGGACTGCAGCAGCGAAGTGCCTGGCTTTGTGGGGACCCCCAGGCTGCCCTTTTTTCCCTGGGTGTCCATTGTGGCGAGCTCATTCATGCATCCCTAAATCCAGCGCGTGCAGCAAAACGCCGACTTCCAGGGGCAGCAAGGGCCTTCCTGAACCCTCCCCGCCGGCTAGAAACGCCGCATTTGTTTTATGTCCTCCTCTGGAAGGAGCAGAGCCCGCTCGGGTGAGCTAGCCGGGTGAGCCTGGCCTGCCCCAGCACGGGGACAGCCCCTGGCTGGGCCCCCAGCCCCATTAATCCCCCCGCCCGCGTTGCCCGGCCAACAGGCCAGACTAGCAGGTGATGCATTGACAGGGAGCAGATGGTCTCCCGCCGAGGTAAGCGGGGCCTGACAATGAAACCATATTGATCATATTGCTCCTTTTATCTCCTTCGGCTTCAACTTCGGTCGGGAGGTTCCTCTGCTAATAGCGCTGCTCCCGCCCTGGCCTGGCATGGCGGCCTGCCCTGCAGTGTGGGCCTTCTCCCTGCCCACCCTGCTCCGGCTCTGTGTCCTCTGCTGCTGAAATCCTGCGGCAAGGAGGGAGGACCAAAGGGTGCCCATCACTCCTCTACTCCTCAAAACCCTTTAACTTTCCCTGCCCCTCTGTCTCCTGCCCTCTTTCCCATTCAGCACAGGGGTGAGGATTCTATAAAACCCCTCTGACCCACTGAGGCACATCGCCCCTCACTGGGCACCTCTCTTCCTCTTCCTTTTGCCCCCTTAACCTTGTTTATGTGCATGTGTATATAAAATTGGCTGAGGAGATGACTGATTTGCTCCCACCTGCCCTGCAGGGGAGAGCTCCAGGGACCCCCTCTCCATTTGCTGTCCTCTCCTGCACTGTGCCTGTGGTTACAACTCCTTCAGTCTGCTCAAACATGCTGAAATGGAAGCAGAAGCTAATGCCTTTCACTCCTTGTCCCAGTTGCTTCCTCTCCTTGCCTTCACATCCTTCTTCAGCAGACAAGTATCCAGAAACCTCCCCAGTCCCCCTCGGTGCTCAGGTCTTGCCCTTTCTCCTTCAGCATGCAGTGGCAGAAGCACAAAAAGGAGTCGTGGTGCTCCCATCTTGCTCCTTCCATCATGTGCCTTCTTCAGAGGCTGTGTACAGATAAATGAGAGAGCAAACCCAGTCCCTCTGCCTGCCTCCCCCCTCGCTTCCCTCCCTTTCAGCAGCCTCAGCCTGCATTCACTGCTGTGTGAAGATGCTAAACACCGAGGGCTCGAGCACTGTTAGCCACTATTCACAATTTTAATACTAGCTTCATAGCTGTCACATAAATTCATTGCCGGCCGCAGGCTTAGAATAGCAAGAGAGAACTTTAAAATAAAGAAAAAGAAGGAGCATGTAAGGAAAGAGAAAAAAGAAATCCTAAAGGCAGTTTGCTATGGTATCTGCACTTGTTTGCAGGTGGTTTTTGAAACTATAACTACTGTAACTCCACACAGTGTTCTCTAAAGTAGCTGTCACATTGTGCTGTTTTTTTTTTTAATCTATTACACCAGCACACACACACTTTTTTTTTTTACAGTGGATAAAAATGCTTATAAAGGCTTCACCCTCCTCTTTTTTACAGGAAGAAAACCAGAAAAAAAAAAAAAGAAAAGCAAAGAAAGAAGCTTGTGAATGAATGAAAAACAATGCAGGGTCACAAAGCTGTCGCAACCAATGTCATAGTGGTGCTGCTGGGCAGGCTTACAGAGGACTTCTTGTTCCTTGATTTTTATGGTGATCGGTAGAACGCATGTAGCACTTTGCGAACAGGTTCAGGACAAGTGGCAAAGAAAAGACTCCTCACAATAAAATCTTTTCTGCAGCATTGGGACCATTATGCCTGCAAACACCTGTAGTTTTCAAAGAGGGAGCTGTAAAGCACACAAACAAAAAAAATATATATAAATAGCGAGGCAAGACATTGTTTTCAAGTTACGCTGCCTGACACAATTGTGCACAATGGTGGGGTTTTTATCTCATCTGAGACTATGGAGTTTAGAAAAGCCCCAGAAATACTATTGAATACAAATGCCAGAATTCAGAGGATGCTGAGTTTGGGAAACAGAGAAATGAGATGAAAAAAGAAATGGAAAGGTCAGCCTAGTGATCTGGCAGGATATCAGTACTGCTCTGTGACAGTCCTGCAGGAACTTAGAGTCCGTTATTCTTCCTGAAGCGTGTCTCTGAAATGGCCACCAAGTCCCCATGGTCTGCCCTGAAGTCCAAGGAGCATCCTTACATATGCCACCCAGCCCAGGGGCTCAGTATTGCAGTCCAGACGTTCTTGTCTAGGTACTAGACACTAGTTAATGACTGTTTTAGACTGTTAAAAAGACATTTATCTTCCTCTTCAGTGTTGGAATAAACTAATAAAATATCATTAAAAGGATATGTGAAAAAGGCTCCCTGGCTTCACTGACTTCAAGTTGGTGAAGGTGATATCTCTGCACCCCGAGATTCCTCACTCCTGTAGGTGTATTGGGAGCCAGGTCCCCAGGACTTCTTGGGATGAACATCCCTGCTCATGTCAGAGTAGGCAGCTATTTTCTTTCAAAACCTATAACAGGTGCTTATTAGCATCCAGGAGAGCTCTGCCCAGAGAGAAACCTCTTCTCCCTCCAGAACAGCCAAAGTGGTTCATTATTTCACAAAACTAAAATTTTGTATGAAGCAGACTTTTCTGCATGCCCTTTCAGCAAGTCTAACCAGGACAGTAAGAGTATCACATCTGGGAATTCCAAATCAAATGTGCATCCATGTGTTCCTGTCCTGGTTTTGAGTTAGGTGGGTTTATCTTACAATCTGCACCTGCATTGATTACTCTGAGTTAAACAGCAATCTGTTGTCTTTGGCTAAAGCATAATCAAAATTGTTTGTTTAGGACAAGCTTTGGGATATTTTGTGAAAACTTGATTGTGTCTTGGCCTGCTGGTGATAACACCTAGGCCTTAGCACACAGCAGCAGATGGGACAGGGGAGCTACTGCTCTTCCCAGTTCCTGTGGGCTTTGTCAGAACAGGGTTTTGAATAAATGCCATTTTCCGTGCAAGTTTAAAGACATTTGCAGTGCTCTGTGCACTCAGGGATTTTAGCACCTTAATTGTGCCAGCAGCAGAACTGTGGTGCTCTAATTCCTCTTGAAATGCTGATGTGCTTACCTGCCCTTTGTGATGATGGGGTTAAATAAGTTCAGTGTGACCAGCAGTGATTTACTAGAAGGGTCATATTTTGCATGTTAGATCTTGAGACTGATAGCTTGATTGTGTGGGGTAGATCTGCTTTCTGTATGCTTTGCTAGTTGTTGCTTGAGCAAGGACTGAGATTAAGATATTTTCTTCACCTTTGGATCTGTTCCAGACACTTTTTTGGACATCTCAGGGCTATTAATCTTTCAGAAGTCCAAGGAGATATATACCATGGCCTATTTTGGTCAACTTGAAGCTGATCAGACAATGAACATCGTATTCAAATGGGTATTGGCTAAGACAATTACAACATAATTAATTATTGCAATTTATCACTTTGTAAATCACTAGTCTGCAGTCCTATCCAGGAATTCTTTACAGCTTTGTATAGTTCTGCTATTACCAATCAAGAGTGAAACCATGAGGCCAAAACCTTTCAGGATTATCCATCTAAATACTTTCATATATAAATAATTACTGAAGTCGATGGAACTACTTAAAAGTATAAAACTATGAAAATCGTTGCAGCAGTGAATATGTAATGTGCCTTAGTTTGTTATAAATTACTTGGTATAATTTGGTATATATAGAAATATCTTCAGACATGTATATTTATGTATGTGCTTATGCATGTAAGCAAAATTTATCTTCTGTTCCAGCAGTGCTAAACTAGATCTTTCTTGACCATAAAACAAGGAATGAGTCAAGGTTTTTGAAAATGGCTGAATACTATTATTTGTACTGTCATTTAGTTTTGTAATGTCTGTAGTCATGCTTTTTTGCAGTTCTGTTTGGCTCTGGGGAGTTTGCTGACTGTGGAAAGACTATTCTCTTTGAGATAAAGTCTTCCTGACACTCAGAATAGACTCTTTGACCTATATCCTCTATTTCTGCTTTCTCATATGCACACTCTTCCTTTTGTTCGCGGCTAGGAAACAGATTAAAGAGATAGCAGGCAGTGTGAATTTTCAGCTCTAACAGGGCCTTGAAACATCATCAAATAAGATTATTACTTTGAGAAGGGCAAGGAGGGTGCTCGGCTCAGCAGCCTGACAGCTTGTAGTTCTTGAAGGTGCTCTCCTGGGCGAGCATTGCTACCAGTGAGCTGAAAATATCTAAGGAGTGCTGGAGTGGATGCTCTGGCATTATCCACAGCACAGCTTTTAGATTCAGCAGGGTTTCTCTAACAGGCTTTGTACATTAACAGTATTTTAACTTCCAAATTCTTCAAAATCTAGCCCTGCCACATCCCTGGTGACTGCCCTCATTGGTTTCTGCACGGTGGCAGCAGTCTGGTTGTGTGAAGCAAACTGAGGGACAGGATCCCAAGTTTCCTAATTGTTTCCTGACTGCACGGAGCAGGAAGCCTATGAAAGAGCTGGGATTAAATCTGCATCTGAGCAAAACAAACAGGACCCGTTTATTGTAAGCTGAAAGAGGCAGACTGGCTATAGTTTCTGGCTTTTGCATTATTGTCACCATTCTAGGAACACCATGGCTGCTTCCTTCCCACTGACAATTGAAAACTCCAATATTCCATACCTTAAAAATCTAGTGTTATAGTTTGTTGCATGGTTTTCCACTCATTCATGTTGCTCCTCAGTAACTTAGCAATGACCAGTCAAGATATGCACACACCATATTGTTTTACGTGTTTGACTAGAACACTGACAGATTAATAGGAAGGGTAAATAGCTCCGCACTCTGTGGTGGCTCAGTGTGGGCTGGCAGGATTGACTGCTGCCAGACTTTGTTGTATTTGCACAGAGGAAGCCGCAGCAAAAGCCTGCTGGGGCAAGGTGACGTGGGTCATGGGTATTTGTTTCTCATCTCTATAGAAAACAATTGTCCTCTCAATGGAAGACAGCTTTTGGAAACTCCGTGGTTCCACTAGTGGGCAAGCATTTGTACTTCCAGAGCGCTAAATAAAATGCAGCTATGGAGTGGCAGATGTGTTAAGTGTCTGCAATACTCTGCATATCATGCAGGAGAGTTTGGGTTCATACACTGATAAATTATTTGCATCTATTTCTTTGACTTGCTTGGTTTAGAAGAAAGAGAGTATTGCTCAGATTTTCATGGCTATTTTCCTGGAAATTTCTTCTATGCTGAATACTTTTCTAAGATATCCTCTTAAGAAGAGCACAAGGCTCAATTTGCCCATGAGATGGCTACTTTGATTATTGCAAAATATCATTATTTTAACAATTGCTAGGGCATCACCTCGGAAGCTAATCTGAAGCCTCGTCTTTACAGAAGTAGATACCATAAAAATTTACAGTAATACTGAGCTTTTAAAGTGATCAAGACAAGCGTCTAAAGTGCCCACGGCAATTTTAAGCCATAGTTTCTGAAATTCAGCCATGACCTTCCTCCTTTCCTGAGCTATCCTTGAGGATAAACACAGTTTTGCCACATACTGCAAAGGTACAGAGACTTCCCACTGTGCCTGAGCACCAGAGTGTTGATTAAACAGTGTGAGGAACTTTATTGTGTCTAAAGGTTTGTGTGATGTTCACCCATGAGTTTTCCTGCTGTCTGCTTCCTAGATGTGGTTTTATTCCAGGTGGGGTAGTGGTTCCATGCAGTGTGTGAAGTGTCAGCCTCATGCAGTGCAGGCATATGCCCAATGGAAGGTTGTTTTCTCTTACATTCATGAAGTTCATTTCCTTGAGAAAAAAACCAAAACCTAACCAATAAGAAACCGGTATGGCTTTAGTTTAACACATTTTTGATTTCATGAGACTCAAAATTAATACTGGTGGACAGAGAAACTTTTCACTGCTTGCGTATAATTCTCAACAATGTTGACAGCCCATATGAAAATCAGTGTGGGAATCAATCCCCTATTGTTAAGATAATGTAAATGCATGACAAAGTGCCTTAACTCCAAAATGGGAGGAAACGAGCAATTCCTCTCCTTCCTTCCTGCAATGTGTTTTAGCCTTTCTCTGCTCTGGGGTAATTATTTGCACTACAGGGAGGTGGCCATAACATACTACCACCCTGAAAGTGTGGTGACAAGAGCAGGTTGCTGTGGGGTGAGGTGGGCTGTGAGCTTGCAGAGCCTCAAACACTGCCTGATGAATTCCTCTGACCATGCAGTAAATACCAGAGGGCTCTGCTTTCAGCACAAGCTGCAAAAGCTTTTTTTGCATTGCTCACAGCATAAAAAAATCCTGCATGGGGGCTGTAGACAGTTCTATATTCAAGCTCTAATTTACCTCACTGTGTTTGTTTTGTATAGATGTAATCTCACGTGGTGATGTTTTACAGTAGCTTTGTTGAAATTACTGCAGAAGATCTAAGGATCCAGACTGGGCCCCAGACTTTTTTTTCTCCTCAAGCAGAATATTTGAATAGGTTAATGACCACAATAAACCTGTGGACAGTCCTGAACCACATCATGATGTGACAGTGATTAGTTGCTGCTGTTTGGTAATGGAGACAAGACTCTCTTTTTCCCTCATTTACAATGACCTTGCCAGCTGTCACTGCATCTTTTCAGCATATGTAGAGACACTGTGAGGCCTCCATGCAATGGAAGAGGGTTCTGGTTTTTGGCCATAGTAAGTTTTATTGAAACTTCAAATGTTCTTCGACTATATATATGTATAGTTTACATACTAACTATAGGTATGTAAAACTTCAGGCAGTACAGTCATGGAGAAATTAAATATGTTGCTGCCCTGAACTTTATCTTTCAAGGTTTCTGGGCTTGCAACAGGTATATTCAATTTGTGTGATGTGAAAGGCACAAAATAAATACGACATAAAGAACCTTTGCTTTTATGCCTTGTGTGCCACACTGTGACGTCTGTAGAGTCAAAAGAAGAAACAGATAAAAGAAAATTGTCAAACATGGAGATGCCTGGAATCACTTCCTAGCTATTCTGTTCTCCATGGCTTCATGCATCAGTATTCACAGAGGTCTTTACAGAGGCTTCCCATGAATTTGGGTTGCAATTTCATGTTCCCCCTAAAGACTTCTGCTACTTGGGTTTGGTGCTGGCCCACCACACAGGGGGTGGTATTTTCATCCCGTGTATTCTAGTGTCTCAAATGGATCTGTTACACCATGAATGTGCCATGCAGAAGCTGCTCAGGCCAAAGCACTTAAGCTTGAGCAAAGAATTTAGTGCTGTGGCCTTAGAGCCCTAAGAATTTCCTCCTGCAAAGCAGTTGGCTGTGAGGGTGAAGGAGTGAACAGATATGTGTGGTAATCGGAATGTGAACAAATATACAGGAGCTCTGAGCGTGTAGGGAAATTGAGATTCTTAGAGATTATATCCTCCCTTCGTGGAGTGACTTTTAGCTTGCTGGATCTGTAAACATGATTGGAAAGACGCTTTCCACTAGTGTGCATCATATGATTGATGGTTCTTCACCTACATTATATATGGTAGGGTTCATCAACAGCTCTACATTTAGCATGGGTGAAGAATGAAAGAAAACAAAAGTTGTATAAAATTTTGCTGCGACAGTTGTGTTTTCTTTACAGAATTCCTGTTGAAAAGTTAACTGTTTTTAACGGGTTTTAGTATTACAATTCATTATTTCTGGAGAATACATCCTGTTTTGTATTTTTGGGGCATTTCTTCACTTGAGATATTGAAAAATCATACATTCATGCATACATTTATTAGTTATGAGCAGGACGAAAACCACAATTCTAATTTAATTAATTTATTATTGATTTGTTGTTTTTGCCTGCTCCTTGCCAGGAAGAAAAGGAATGTAAAGTTGCTAATTCACTCTGCTTTCAAAGCATTTGCAGGAGCAGGGCATTCCACAGCATATTTCAGTACCACCGTCCAGGCTCGCCTGAGTCCGTATCAGAGGATTTGCTGTGTGGCACAGGGGCTGAATTCTGACCCAGTCAGTGACAAAGAGGGCACAAGACAGGGTATGAGCCCAGGTGTAGCAGCAGTTAGCCCTGATCACCAGCATGGCTTGGAAGTTTCAGAACGGGGAAAGATGTATCACGTTTGAAACAACTCTGGTATCTTCCAAATGCTATCAACAAGGTGGAGGTTAAACCCCCCATGATTAGGTTCTGTGCATTTGCTGATTTTACTGCCAGTGGTCCTTATTTCAAGGTAGTAAAAGCAAAAGAAAGGTAGTTTGGAATCTGGAGATCTCTTCAAATAGATGACAGAAAGACCTCTATAAAATGGATTACAATAAAATGGTCCAACAATTAAACCTACAATTAATAGACAGGTAAAATGTAGAATCCAGGAGTAGAATGGCTGTAGAAGTACAAAAGGAACTTGAGCAAATCTGCCAGATAGAAAGCCTTGCAGAGAGGAGGACTGATCTCACTGCAACATGAATTGTTTGGCAGTGTTGTTGCCCTTCCAACCTGCTGGGAAATGAATACATGGGCCAGGTGGAAGCCTGCAGCTCTGGATCTCCAGCACAGCCCCTGAGCCTGCTGGCAGAGAGTGTGTCCCTTCTCACTCAGCCCCTGTGAGCCTCTTTCCTTGCCTTCCAGTGCTGCTGGCTCTGGGTTTCACATAAATAATCCTTGAGTCATTACCCTGCCCTTTCTGTCCATATGATGGTAAATGCTGACAGCAAAACCACTTGTTACTGGAGCACTGCTTCTTAAAAGGCTGTGACTAACCCCACTCTGCTCCTGCAGAGCAAACATTATTGATAGTTTTCTGCCACAGCAGTTTGTACAAGTCCTGGAAGAAAGTCAAGATTTGTTAGAGAGGATGGGTTACTCTTGTTGCCTGTTCAGGAGATATTTTTTAGGAACTTTTGTTTCTTGCAGTATGACCCTAAGCTGAGAGGGAGGACAAGTTGTGGCTTTGGAGGACCTGCTTGTTATCAACTGCCACTTATTGCTGCAAAATTCTCCTGATCTGCAAGGAGTGGAGTGGAGAAACCCCTGTGGTTACAGGGAAACTGCAGCCTTGGGGACTGAGAACTGAATTTGGGTTTCTGCATGGAACTCACCCTGCTATTATTAACAGAAAATTTGTAATCATGATATTGAAGCTCATTCAGGCTGAAATTTAATGGAAGCAAAATTGCAATTGGGAAGTCAATTGGTTTTGTGGTTTGGTTTTTTTTCCCTTTCTTTTTGTAAAAATGTCTTGAGCATTCATGCTAGCTTTGAGCTGGTTGGAAATTTTTTTTCTGGTGTGTGGTAATTTCTTTTTCTTTAAAATGCTCACAGATAAACCACACAGCACCATTCAGAGTGCTTATAAAGGCCAAGACGTAAGATTTCTTTATTTTCTGTGCCATGTTATCCCACTGGTCTTGCAATGAGCAGGAGGGGTCAGTTTTGTGTGGCCATATTGTGGGTGAGTGGCATTGTCTGGTGGCTGTGGAGACAGCAGTCAACTTACACACTATCAAATTAGTTCCTGCAGAATTTAATTAAAGAGGTCTGTCTGCAGCAGATTTTTTTCTGAGTAGCATTTTGGAAAACCCTTCCTTCACATAAAAATATCCTGCCTCTTATGTGCCTTTATTCCATTTTGGGTATTCTTTTTATCAAAGCTTCTGCTGCATTGGAAACCTGCATCATGTACAAATTTGCTATGTTTGTAGCAAACATTTTGAGCTCATTTCAGAGACAGAAATGCTGCTGAAAGCATCAACGTTTTTGTGAAACAAGCAGCTCTTGGCAACTAGCAGCTCCTTTCAAAATCCAAACATTTTGCCCTTCTGCCACTAATTTGTTTGCTTATTGGTTTTTCAAAATATCAGTTTGAAAAGCTGATATCAAGTACAGCTAAGTTTTCAAACCACAGATGTGAGAAGGGTTTCCCCTGAGCTCAAAATCCATTTTCTTTTTGAAACGAGTAAGCAGAACTGCAGAATCCATTTGCCTATCATGCTCCAGCTCTTCACTGGGAAGCAGGACCAAGGGCTCTGTGTGAGTGAGAACTGTGATAGTGAGCTAGCTTTACATTTTTCCTCTCCCGGATTTCCACATGGAGTTTGTTTGTGGCCCTCCAAGATCAGCTGCCTGAATACTGGGCAGGAGGGCAGCCTGATGTCTGAGTCCTCCAGCTCCCCACCGGTGGAAATGCGTCAGGAACGAAGGAAAAGTAAAACACAAAGAACAATTATAGATCTTTGACGCGTTTCTGATGCTGGAAAGACCCAATCAAAATTTCTCATCCGACTGTCCTGGCGAGAGGAAAAACACTTATCTTAAAGATTCATGATCTGAGAGCCCGATAGGATCTGCCGTTTCCATAGAGCCGGGCCCTAGATTTCCCTTTAATGTAATTAAGCTTGAAGATTTATGAATACAACAGGCCAGAACTTGATCCATGTTCATTTTCAATTACTGCACTGAAAGGCCTCCATCCAGATGTCTCTATTTACAGCATTCACACAGGCAGGACCGGGGGCTGGGGGAGGAGGGACCGCAAATTGTCACACTTGTTAATTCTTCACTGAGGACACTCAGCAGAGGTCTTGGCTTTGACCCTGTGACAAAAGGCAGGGGTCTGCTGGAGCAAGTGCATCAATGATGAGGGGGCTGACCCGCCGACCTGCCAGGGTCACTCCCTCTGCTTTGTAGGTATTTGGGTAATAATGGGGGTTCATTCCTTATTTTTATTTCTGTTACAGTGCCGGGGCAGGGAAAGAAAGAGAGGAGTTCTGATGTGAAAGACAAACATACATAATGAGAGGATCAAGCTTCCCCTGGCAACAGTAACGACTATGAAATGCTACAGGGGAAATACACAGTACTTAGTGACCCACATAATCAGGCCTATTTTAGCAGCATTGTTTTATTTTTCTTTTGAACATTTCTTTTTTTTTTTCTTCTCATGTTCCCAGATTCATATCTTAGTGCAACAAGCAATATTTGGACACAGCATCTTTTCTTCGTCACCAGACCCAACCTGGTGCTAGGTAGGCTTTTCATCATGCGTGTGGTGCTTGCTACAATACCAAGGGTTGTACTCTGTATTTTCATTCCAGTTCCTCAAGGCTCCTGACAGACACATGCTAGATGTTTTTTGCCCCCTTTAAAAATGCTACAAGCAAAGTGTGTCACTGTAAAAGAAAACCATATCTTTTAGCCATCTACACAGAGCTCAGGGCTTTGTTCGTCTTCGACAAAGCTGGTGAAACATTGTGAATTCCTAAAAGCAGCAGTTTCTCTCTCATAACAGCATTTCTATTTTCACAATACAAGGAACAAGGCTGTGGCAGGGCAATATTGTTTTCACTGAACTATGATTGTGTGTCATAAATTAAAATATCTTCATTAGAGCAAACCCCTTTACAAATTTTCCAAAAGGATAGATTATTTCTTGAAATGGCAGAAAGTGTTCCACTCCATTAGCATTTCAAAGAGATTTATTTCTTTTGCCTTCTGAAGCTGTACCTTTTTGACTTGCAGATAGGCTTAGAGGTTTTAAAGGGATTTGAACAAACTTTGCCAAATGTGAAATTATGAGCAAAACCAGAAGACCAAAGCACCCTTTCCACTTTCAGGCAGTGAATAAAAGCTGCATAAATACTGCCCAGGAAGAGCTATTGTATAAAGCTATTTGGAAAAGAAAAGCAAAAAAAAGGAAGAACAAACACCTGATGCTATCAAACCCAACAAATTTTTATCATTTATTGAGATGAAATTGAGAAGTTCCTAAAAAAAAAGAAAAAAAAATTGAAAACAGCCCTGGAAGACTGGGTGCCAGTAATCCGAATAGCCATAGAAACATTGATTCATGTAGGCTTGAAAGGACCTTTTAGATCATGGAGTCCAGCCATTGTAAACTGTGTCTCTGTTGTAATCAGCTGGCTACAGGGTTAGGAATTTGAATGTGATTTATACTCAGCTATTGCCCACACCATGAGGTACATTATAGCTTTAGGCTTAAGCTCTATTTTAGCTTTAGGCTCTCTTGTTTTATAGGACAGATTTCACCTGGGACTTGCTAAGCCTTGTGATTCATGGCATTCAGTGTAAGGTGTTTTTTGAATGAGGCTCCTTGTTGTCATAGGAGCTCTGCAGTCCTACCTTGGAGAACAATAATTTCAGAGTCTCCACACAGGGTGCACAGTCCTTGCCCATCTGTTTTGGGGTAGAGTCCTCTTGTCATGCTCCTGGTGTCTCTCCCCCTGCAGTCACTCTGAGAAAAGCCAAGGAAAGTGGCTACAGGTTATCAGGGAGGATCTGCTGATCAAAAGACTGAGCAACCAAAGAGAAGAGCAGCTAAAAATATTTTGATCGAAGAAAATTCAAGATTTTTGCCGTTGTTTATGTCTAGGGTGAGAAGATAAGAACCCTCAAAACTTGTGAGGATCCCAAGCCATCATTTTAAAAGGGATGGGGAGGGAGTGGTAAGGAGTGAGGAAAATATCTTTCTTCTCATTAACCATGGACTGATCACAACCAGTTTTTTTTTGTTTGCAATTTGTAACCTTTTTTTCATAAGAAAGAACCATTTTACTTCCACATAGAAAGACATGGATTTATTTCAGAAACTGATAAGTGAAGTTGAGGATATGTGACCTGATCTCGCTGCATTCACCTGTTCAGTTCTTGCTGCTCTTGTGATCAGAAGAAAGGATCAACCAGTGATGGCAATGCTTTCCATAATCTTTAATAACCCCTGACCATGTCTATGCTGGCCTATGGAAAATTGGACCAACACAGAGCATTTTGGAAAACCCCACCTGCAATGGCTTGTGATAAACATTATGAGTGTAGAAAAAGTGTTTTAAATACACGCTTACGGTTTCCATGCTATCTTGCTCAGTTGGTGCTTGTATTCTGTTTTGTTCTGCATGTCATTCTTAACAAACTTTGTAAATTTTTGTTTAATGTAAGCATAGAAACTTATAATTTCAACTGTTTCTGATTAGAGAACATTGAGAAAAGATGGAAAAAACAACCCCAGTTTGGATGAAAATTGTAATATGAACATGTTGGAAAAGAAGGTAGATGTTTGATATTTACAAGATATGTCCTAGTAGGGAATACTTTAACTTCATATTATTTAATATCATTGTTGAACATAATCTTAACTACAGGAAGTAAAAAGGATACAAAACTTACCTTTCTTCCATTAGGGAGAAGAGATTATCTCAAACATTGAGCTGAGGCAGTGCGGGTCAAGTTCCACTTTGATGGAGGAGGGATTTGAAGCCCACAGTGCAGACCCATGGCATTGTTGAAGCAGCCCAGGGGCTGCTCTCTGCTCAGGACTCACTTGTGTTAACATTCAAACTGAAGTTTTATACTGGATTCTCACAGAAGCATGGCCCTGCTGAGGTTGATGGAAATGTGCTGGTTTAAATAAGTAATTATTTCTTCTTCTGCAGTTGACAATGGTCTCATGTCCCAGGACTTCAAAATACAAGTTCCAAAGCTTGACATTCAGAAAGTTGCATACTTGTTTATTAGGAGCTGAACATGAACCATTACTGTAATGTAATTGCTAGGAATAAATATTTAGTGGACTCTTAAAATTTTCTTTTCATGGCATATCAAGGCATTTTTAACTTTTTTGGGGTATTATTTACCTACCTTTTCAAAGGATTTATTCTGAAATATGTTGCTCCTGTGTATCTGAATTTCAAATGCTGTAGTAGCGACCGTGGTTAGTTTTCTCTACCCTGCCCTTGGTGGATGGGCAGGAGCTCTGCTGAGGCAGTTGTTTCAAGGTTACATGTGCTAAAGCAAGAAAATTTGAAAAAACAGCTTGTCAGTTTGATAAAACGTGGCAGAAAACAGAAGTGGTGGATGCTAGATGTGAATGCAGCTGTTGAAGGTGACAGGCAGTGTAGCTGAGAGGTGTGACATTGCTTCTGGACTTGCATCCTTCTGGTGACTAATGGAGTGGGAATTTGCCTGTTTGAGGAGCTGTTCTCTCCCTCACACACAGTTTACCTGGAAACCCTGCCAGCTCTTCAACAGGGGACACACTGGTTATTCTGCCTCCTCCTTCCACAGGTGGCTCTGGCTTTTGGGACCTCTGTGGTGCTGCTGTGTCTCACCTGTGCACTTATGGAGGGTTCTGGATTTGACTTTGACTCTTCAGAGAAGGCTTTGGGGTAGAAACAGGAAAGGGATGGTGTGCCTGAGGTGGGAAAGGAAGACTGGTCTTTGAGGATATGCCAATGTAATCCTGGTGCCCTCCCCAATATCCTTTTCTGCAGCAGAGAGAGCTGTGATTGATTGCCAGGGTTCCCCCATGTTCCCAGATTTTACACATGTTCAAACCTGGATTTATGTGGTTGGACATTGGGACCACTCTTGGTACAGATGTGCTTGAATGTGTCCTTTGAAGATTCAGATGCAAAGCTCTTAGGTCTGTAATTGCATCTCTCCCTTACACAGTTAAATTTTCCACTTGGCAAAATGATCTGAGGTGATGTAAACTGCTTTATTAAATGACATAACCCTCCCTTTCTCCCATACTCTCTTACTGCTCCAGGGATGACTGAGCTTATCCTAGATAATCTCAGCAATGAGATTTGGTTGTTTTACTCTCCTTGGAAAGATTGTGTAAAGGCCTGGGAGGTCTAAGAAATCAAGATTTACCGTCAGTATCTCTGACTAATGCTAGTACAGTCTCCTTTTCCAAGTGTTCCTTTTTCTTTATGAACCACAAGCAGTAATGGTATCTTGAACTTTCATACACTGGACAAGTTTGATCTATTCTTCCCCAAAATATTAATTCAAGTCCTTTTGTTATTTATCCTTTAAACAGCCAGCCATTATGCTTGTAATCACATTTATTGGCTTTCATCAGATTTCAGGAGTGTGCATTCCTCCTTCAGTTTATAATATACGTGGCGAGCTCATACCCTTAAAATACCTGTGAGAAACCACTTGGCTGCACTGGCATTAAGTGGATAATAATCAGGTAAGCTTTTCCTCCCCTCCTACGATATTGCCTCTCTCTGAAGATTTTGAGCATCATGTCTTGAGGCACAGCACAGAAGGTTAAGGTACACTTATGCAATCCTTTGAAGCACCAGCAAAACAAAAGCACGTTTTGCTTTCTCACAGAAATTAGATCAAATAATCTGCTATGCGAGGTATAAATTACTTCCTATTACAGGGAAGAGGGAAGATGTGTTGTTTTCAGGGGGACGAGAAAAATCCTAAACTGACCAGTGGCTCAATATGGCAGCTTGGTCACTTGTTCCAGAAAAATATTTTGAAGTAAGTAATACTAAAGAATTCTATTTAAAACAGAGTAAGTGTGAGCTAGAAGATGTTACTCACTTACTGTCTCGAAGTCTCCTGAAGGCCAAGATGTTTGTAAACCCCTTTCAAGCAGCCTCAAATTCAGTATCATAAAACCATTAGAACTGTTTTCCTAACCTCTACTGAACTGTAGAGAGATATGAAGGACTGATCAGGCTTTCTTAGATCTTTTTTTAACTGATGAGCTGTAATTGTTTGCTTATTTCTTTTCAAAATTTGCTTTTTATTAAAAACACCCAATACAGTAGGTAGAACCGAAATTTCTGCTGTTGCTCTAATATAATTGCAGTTGTGAGGATGATTTTACCTTTTTTTCTGAATAGAGCAAGGAGTCCATTGTCACACTGGTATGTTACAGTGCTCTCTTCAATATTCCATTGTTTTATGAAAGTAAGAGCTAGAAAATTAAAGTACTGAAGTTGAAAATACCCAGTGCAACTTCAGTTTAAGCAAAATGCTGTTGTTCACTTGTATTTTATTTTCCTCCTGGTGAATTTGACAAATGAGGCACTCACCACACCAGTCAAAATTTCAAACTGCATATTTTGCTGTGAGGTTTCAGATGAAGTTTATTTGCTGCCTAGGTAACAAATCCAGATGTGGCACTTGTCTGTGTGTTTTACTGAATTATGTGGAACAAGCTTAGGACAAACACAGGAGACTGTGCTCAGTTAGAGCACATGCTGTGGTATCCCAGTTTGTGTTACTAGGGAAAACAAATATTGTATCCTTGTCAGTTGGATTTATCTGGAAGTGAAACCAGAAGCTTGGCATTTAGACATGAATAAGTGCCTGTATGATTTCTATTATCTTTAGCTGAGCTAAGAGTTTTTTACTTTAAAAAGTATTTAATTGCTTTGCATATTGATTAAAGCCTCATGACTACAGTGTTTCAACAGAGAAGAAAATTCAAGCAGAGGGGAGAGCAGGACTATTTGCTGCTACAGAAAACTATCAGCAGCTTGTGTCTTTTTATCTCTGATAACTTTAATCTTAGATCTGGTTTTCTAATTGTGATTGACTTTAAAATATATGCTACTGAACAGCAAAGCTCATCTTGCAGCTGGAATTAATGCAGTTATCAATAAGAATTTTGCACATCAGTGCAGTACAGAGATTATCCTTCTTGGAAGACCAACTGCATTTTCTAGAGAGAAATTTACCTGGCAAACAAAACCTCTAATACTTTGCTGCTAAAGGGATTTACTGAGAAAAAACCCAGGGTCTTGCACTAACACATCAAACTTCCTGCTCTGCACTACTTAAAGACCCGAGATCCGATATCATATACATTTAGAGTGTATAAAAATTATTTTCTCTATTTCTTGAGGTTAGAAATGAAGGTAATATTCACAGTACAAACACTAATGTACTCCTAATGTACCTTGAACTGTACTAATTTCAGTGGGAGATTTTGCAGTTTTATTACCAATTATCTTCCTGTCACTTGACCTCTCCTCAACCCAAAATGAATGTGACCCAACACATTCATTTATTCGTAGAATCATCGTATCGTAGAATCATCTCTCACGATTTTGGTGTGTGGCTCAATTGCTAAGAGCAAACAGGGGTTAGCAGCTCGGGTGTTTCTGGTGATTGCGGTCTCAGGCTCCCTCTCTGGGCTGAGCCTTCCTCTGCTTCCAGCCTCTACAACTCTGCCTCGAGTTGATCACATTTCAGAATACAAACTGGTGGTCATGGAGAAGGAGAGAGGCAGAGCTTGACTTTGAGCAGAGAGCTGTGATCAGTGCCGTCTCCACTGAAGTCTTTATGAGTTTTGACATGGACTTAGACAAGGTCAGGCTTTGGTGGGTATGATGGGTGATCTGTCAGCAAGGCCATCCCATGCTGCATCTGAAGGAAGCTCCTGAAAAGTTTCCTATGATGGAAATATTCAAAAAACAGAGTTTGCTGAGCAACAAAAATACAGAGAAATTGTCATGAGGGATTGCAACTGAAGAGATTGGAAATAGTTTAAAAAAAAAAAACAACAACCCACCACTCAACTTGCATCTTCTCAAACAATAACAGAAATGGCTTCTAATGTCTAAAGTTCTCGCACTTTAAAATGATAAAACAAAATTTGACCATCCTAACTAAATTTGGGAGGCAATTTCATTAATATTAATTGCATGCTTTAAAGTTATGATCAGGGTAGCAGTGCAGTAACTGATATTCTGAAATCTTTGAAATTATACTGATTTTTCCCTTGGAACCTTCAGGAGAAATCCTGGAGGGATCCTGTCTCTTCTGCACACTTGGATAATCACAGAGACTGTAGGACACGTCTGCTGTGACCCAAGTCACTTGGAGAAGGTTGCTGACAGTGTTGTGTCAACCTCCTCAGTAGTTTCACTTGCCCTGTCAGTGGTTTAAATGTGAATTTGTACATCTGTGTTGATAGATCTATAAATAGTGGCTCAGAGAAATATTTCAAATACATTATAGATTCAACAAGGATTTGAATTACCTCCCATTTAAAAAATCAGTTGTTTGACTTCACGAAGCTGTCTTTTAAGGTCCCATAAGGTAATGTTAAATTTCAAAAAAGTGCACATCTGCCAGCTTTTGACAGTAATGAATCTTAAGCAGGTTTGCAAGTTATTTATGGGTATCAAAGTGATGTTCCTATTGTGGATCAAGAACCATAGTGTGCTTCCCCTCTCTCCTGCTTTCCCCCTTGCAGTGCTGTAAATCTAACTTCTGCCCATCCCATTGTTGGAAGAAAAGCAGCCATATTGTGCTGATTGCTATTAAATTAAAGCAGAAAGGGAGGGAAACAAATGCGGAAGCCAATCTTACCAGCAGGGATACCACTACCTTTTATTTTGCCTTTTGGAGGTCACAAAGTCATGGCAGGCAGCTGACCTCTGATAACCTTTTCAGTGCCACAGCATGCAGTTTCTTTCGGAAGAACTTAATTAAACACAACTGAAGTTCCTGGCTAACATTTGTTCCTGAAAAGAGTTGCCTTTGATTGGTGTTTTCTGCTGAGGGGACAGCAGAGATGCTGTCTTTGTTCGGGGGAGAAAAGTTAGCATATGTTAGTTAAGGATTTGTGGTTTCCTATAGTGGTGCTGAGTCTTCCTGGAAATTCGCTGGGATTCCCAGCTAGCACTGAAGCACCACAGCAGTGGAAGAAAAGCACACTGAGCAAGTTTAAAACATCTTTTCAAGGAGGCTACTCCTACTTATTGATGTGTAGTGTGGCCCCAGGTAAATAAAATTGTTGTCTCCCCATACATATGGTGATGCATCTGTGGCAGATCATGACTTTGATATGAGCCATGAAGTGTCAAACATGTGTCCATCACAGCTTGACTGTGAGCCCAAACAAGATTAATTGGAGCAAGATAAGATTTATTTAGTTCTTCTGCTGTGGGAATGTGCTTGTAACACAGGAGAGAATGAGCAGTTTTTATGGTATAGGTTATAAATCCAGAACACTGACTGCATTTAGATAGTAGCTACCAGATAAAGTGTGTAAAGCTCTTCTAGTTGGAGAAATATACTGATAAAAGTAATTTTCTATATGCTTTTGTAAGTGTAATCGAGTTGGCATTTTTAAAGTGGAATCAATAGCAGAACATCTGACTAAAAAGAAAGACTGTTGATAACTCTTGGAAATGTAACTGTGTTATGTACTTAATGACTGCAGAATCCTTTTGAAATGGGAAACTCTACTGACAGGTGTCTTGGTCTAATTCAGGATGTGTGAGTGTCTGCCTGAGTCTTTGACGGAGACAAATTAAAAATTTTAGCTTTGCTCTAGTGGGGTGGGCTGTGGGAAGAGACTGTGGAAAGGAACACAATATGCCATGGGAGATCCCTTCTCCTCTGCTAAGGGAGAGTCACTTGCAAATCCCAGCTAAGCAAAAATTTCCCCATTTTTTGCTCTACAGCCTTTCCTCCTTTTCCCCTGATCTTTGATACTGCAAAAGGGATGTGTGGACAGTGTTTGCTGAGGCTGGGTCACCTTCCTTGTAGTTAACAGGTCTCTGTTCAGGCAAAGGGTCTGGAAAGCATCTGTTTTTGGGGTTGGGGCCACACTGCAGAAATGACGCTGTCAAAACTGCCTGGAAAGATCAGGTTACCAGCTCATTAGAGGGAATGTGTCCTGGTAAATGTAAAATGAGCCCCCATATTCCCTCATTTCTAGCATCTAATTTGCTAGGTGGTTTCATTTATTAGCATACATTCAAGTGTGTGGGCACTTGTATGGCTCTTTCTTTAAGAAACAAAAACATTAACCCTCTAGTACACCACCTGTTTGCACTTCATTGTCAACTGTGAGGGGTTATTTTATTGGCTTCATTGTTTTGCTTTTCGTGATTTTTTTTTTATTGTTGTTAACATGCAGGCTGCAATCTGATTTCTTTTGCTAGAAATAGACTTTGTTTGTCATTAATACCTTACTTCTGGCTGTATTTCTTTATTTGAAAGAAATAAAGCTTTTCTTTTATATCTTGTCTTTATACCTACCCTTGGTCTGTGTCTCTGTCCTAGTGGCTTTCCAAATGTACTTGATTTAGCTTTTCAATATGTAATTAATGCCAAACAAGTTAATTGCTTTACAAGTGTCCAAAATTCCCTCGTTTCATTTCTATTCATTTATCAACCTTCATTATACAGCCACTGTTCCACATAAACACAAATGATCGTTAATGAATGCCTAATGTTGTATTCATTAGAAAATCAGGTTAATGGCTAGTAATGAATATCTGAGCTACTTGTTACTTTCAAGTATGTTTTTTTCCCCTAGTTGATTACAATACTTTTTTAATCTACAAAGAAATCATACCTGTGTGTTAGGCCAACTGAAACATGATGAGGTCTAAACTTTGCAAAAGCCCCCAGCCATTCCCATATTTCAGATGTTTTCTCTTTAGGAGGAGTTCCAAAGATTTTTGACAAAGACAGTCAATCTGTAACTTAGTTTATCCTCAGTTTGTGATCAGTAGACTTGAGAGTACTGCTTATGTTATTAAAACCATTTAATACTAATCAAGGTGACAAAGATCACTCCTAGATGCCTTTCTACTGTCATGAGAATGTTAATAGCTGGGCTTGATGATCCTAGAGGTCTTTTCCAGCCTTAATATTTACGATTATGCAGGATTAGTATCTACAGCTGGCACATACTGAGACATATAGTCATTCTAATAAAAAAGTATATTTCTCCCTGTGGTAGTATGGGTGCAAACTCTAATCTTTCCACGCAGTTTTGCAAGCAATTAAGATTCAAGACAGGTGAGCACTCAAACTGAAAGCAGTGATGTTTTATACTAGCTAAACTTTGACTAGGTAGCGCTATTTCATCTCTTGCTTCATGTGCTGCTAAAGATCAGTGGGAATGAGCATGTTTAGACCACAGATCCTCAGCTTCTGTGTGCTGTCTCACCCCATGAGGATCTGCTCTCATGAACTCCTAAAGCAGTATTGGAAGAATACATCTGTGCAGCTGTAAACCCTGCTCTGATAGCTGATCTTGTGTGGAATAATTCTAGGAAATTATCTCCTTTATTGTAGTTCAGGGCATGGAAATACAGTTCTGCTCTGAATGTAGGATAGGTTGTGGGACCTTCAGAAAATATGCTTTGGAAAAAACCTTCTTTGAATCAAAGGTGAAACTGGGTCCTGACTTTTTCTCTAGCTCAAATTTCACTTGAACTTATCACAGAACAGATATGAGATCCTGGCCTGACCAAATTGCTTTCTGGCTAACAGCATTCTTCAGTCCCTCCCAGACACAGTGCATTTTAACTTGTGGTCTCTAGAACTGTTGCACTCTATGTTAATTCATTGGCATGGTTGCCATCTCCCACCCCAGTCGTGGCTGCATTTCGATGGATGGAACAATTTCTAGAGGCTGGCTACAGTGAAATGTTTTAAAATATTGTGTTTTGACCTAGAAGGGTTCAGTAATCCTGATTATGCTAGTTTATCCAAATGTAAACGTGTGTATGAATGCATGTGTAGTGTCTTTTCCTAGATATTTGGAGAAAAATAACGTTGAATAATATCTCTTGCCTTGCTTTATAAGATCTGCCTGCCAAAAAAAGCTTTGGCTATTTGAAGTTATATATCCATAATAACAGGGCTATCTTTCATATTTTGTTTTATAAATTGTTGGCTCATCTTTGTTTGCTATTGCTTCTGCCATGGTAACATGAAGGCCTGGAGATCCTACAAGCATTAAAGCTGGAGCTATAGCTCCTCAGAGAACTCGTTTTTGCATTGATGTCCATCAACAGCCTTCCTGTTTTGCCTTATTAGACCTTTAAGGAACTTCACAAACATATTGAACAATAATGATGATGAACATGGTTCCACTGGACACCCCAGCCACAATGGCTCTTTACAGTTATAAAGAAATTACTCCTTATTAGGAACTAAACCTTAAAAGAATACGTTTGCCCTGATTATACATAGTGTGAAAAAGAATCCCCAGAGTGACTCTGCAGACTGCTGTTCGTCAGATTTGCAGATAATTTAAAAGAGAAAAAGAAACACAATACAGTTAAAATGTAATTGATCTTTATAATGTTCCTGTCAAACAAATTACAACATGAAATAAGATGAGAGGATTTCTGCGATGCAAGACAGTAAATCGTATTTATTAGTCAGTGAAGGCATGTAAGTGACAGTGCTGTATCAGAGGGCATTATCTGCTTCCAGTTAATGTTGGTACTTTGGTGGTAACCACAGTCAGGATTAGAGTCCTACATCAACATTACAGCTGAGTGTGTTACATGTGTTGTCTGATCTCTAGCAGGAGTAATTAGTGCTGCTTATTGTCAGAGTGATTCACAAGGGTGTGTATCGTATGTTGATGGTTAAACACGTGCTGTGACATTTTTCAGAATAGTTTCTACTGACATCTCAGATTTCATCAGCCCCCTCTCTGTCTGCTTAGCACTTGCACTACTTAACTTTAATGGAAGTGCCAAAATGTAGGCACGTGCTGGCATTGCTCACTGGGCAAAGATGGCTTGGAATGGCTTCAAGATGCAACGTGGAAGAGCATGGTGGGACCTTGAGGCAAGTGTTTTGGGCATGGCTTTAGAACACGTGTGTGATGGGTTCCTGGGTTTGTCCTGGAGAGTGAAAGGTGAGCAATTAATACTGACACAAGGCTTCAATCTATTATGAGAATAATTGTGAGTTGAGTTACAAGTATCTGATTTTATTTATTTATTTATTTATGGTTGTTTTGAGTGGGTCGAGAATATCAGCCAATATATAAAGGAGCAATCTCACGCTTTGTCTCTCAGATCGCTCTGCCATACTGCGAACCCCCATGAGGCAAGTCTAAATCAGCTAAAATTTCTGTGGTAACCCCTGAGAACCTCCTTAGATCTGTTATATATCTTTGAAATCTTCTTTATAAATCTCTTCTAGAAGCAGTGTGCTCAGCCTGCCAAAAAAAAAAAAAAGAAAGAATAAGAGTAAACCACACTACTTATTAAATACATTCCAGGCTGTCCCTTATTACAGAGTCCATGTGAATGGAGTATCACGGGTTGGAGACATTTACTGCTGTGCTCTACCTTTAGTCTCACACAGAGTCTCCCTTTTCCACCCACAAAGTTAACTGCTTTTTATCTCATTATTTAATAAGCACTATTTCTGCATCAGTAGTATAAAGAATATCCAAAATGTCCATCATATCTGTGGGTGATGGCTTTGCTTATTTTTTGTGTGTACCCAATTTCTCATGTGGTTTTTAGGAATTTATGTTCTGATCAGGCTTGGAACAAGGGTTCTTATGCTGTTCGATAGCTCTTGATCTTCTGACTGATTAAATAACCCCTTTTCCACACACAAGGATTATAAAGCAACACAAAACAAAAACAAATAAAACCTCGTTTGGCGTAATCTCTAGTCGTGTTTCTAGTACTATCACCTTCTGCATTTAATGTGCTATTCAGATGCTCTGTGAAGAATATTTTAGGAATACATAGATGTTGAAGCATTGATTTTATTATTCATCTGCTGTGTAAGAATCAAAATCAGCTTTATAGGTGCAATTTTCTCTTCACTAGAGGTACAAAGACCAAAAATTACAAGAATAATGTCATCTTTCTCTTTCAAATAAAAATAAATAGATGAGTTCATCAAGGAAATTGCTGACCTGTTATATTTTTTCTTTCATTTGCTAATGATCTCCTTTTTGAGTGAATGAAGCTTGAGCCTGGTGATTTTTTCCTGCAATGTGTACATGTATATCTGGTAAATTAATGGCAATGTGCTGGGGAAGATGGTAGCCATAGGCCAAGGCTTTCTGTTGCCATGGATCCATTGCAGGCCCCTCTGATTGTAGCTTGTTAGGGCTTTGTTTAAACAAGTAGGAACTGGGGGGGAAAAAAGGGTTTTCAGCTATTTCTGTCATTTACATTTTAACTGTTCTAATTGTCCTAATTTCCTTCCTATTTTCAATGAATGGTGAAAGGAGTAAGGCTTCAGTGGTGACCACCACACTCTTCCAGCTCAGGCCACACACTCTGTCCATGGCTTTTTCCCTGTGTTGTTCTGGCATGGAAAGGATTTAGCTGGCCTGGGTCTGCCTGTGGGACACAACATTCTGTACCTTAGGTATGTACATATCCATGCTGTGTGAGAACTGCCAGTGCTTTGGGCATTATTTTTCTAAAACAGTGCTTATTGCACCTTGAGGGAAGAAGAAGAGCTGCCGAACCTTGTTTTCATTGCAGCTAAAGTCCTTTTTACTCCAGTAAATGAAGACAATATGAAGTGGTCTTAATTTACATCATGTGATGTAAATCCAGTTTACTGTTACTTTAAAAGCCATTTTAAACCACTCACCAAGTGGGAGCATTTGCTTTAATGTAGATGAATCCAGCTTGTTTCTAGGTTTGAATGTTTTTTTTACCCTGAGGATGAGTATTGCAACTTTGCTCTGGCTGGAGATGTTTAAGGCTATTCCACTTAGAAGAAATATTTAATAATGGTGCCAGGATAATATAAGTAATTATTATCAGTTTACTACACATAATTATATGATTATTAATAGTGGTAATAAAAAAGCCAACTTCTTGGCTGGCTCTCATTTATTCAAGTCTGTGTGACCTGGAAAGTGGGACCCAATCCCTCTCCTTTCTTTTGTTCAGCTGTAACACTCATCTCACTCAATGCCTGGAACCCAAAACACTCAGTCTGGCCTCAGATAATGATCCAACTAAGTGTCCAACACTGTAGATGAAGCAGGCAGGATTTGGGCTGCAGTTACTCCTTTTTCTTCCTCTGTTCTCATGACAGCCCCAAGCTCTAGTAATTTTCTGTATTTCTTCAGCCTGAGGTTTTTGGGGCAGAGGCAGTCAGGAAGTAAAGCTGGTGGAGCAGCTGATGAAACATCACAGAAGATGCTATTCCTCTACCTCCTGCAAACACCGCTGTTAACATTTCTTGTGACAAAAAATGCTGGAACAGTAGTTGTTCCTGGCCTCTTGGCTTTGGTGTTCCTTCACCTCAATGTTTTACATGGTAAATCTTGGTTGTTCTTGTTTTTCAAGCTGTGTAGTTATAAAAATCATGGCAGTCTGTCTGGGAGGGAGGGGAAAGGAGATGGTCTGGTAAAATTTAGCTTAAGGAATTGCCTAGTGAATACAAATCACTATTCCAGTGGGTTAACGCTTTTATTTGCCCAACATATGGAAGATTCCCTACTTTCCTTTCTGTTACCATAAGTTTTTTTGTCCTCTGCAGTACAAATAATCCAAGCATTTTGTGTCAGCTTCTTCACATTGTGTTTTCCTCTGTTATAAATGGGTCTTAAAGGAAGACACATAAGTTTCATCCTCTTTCCCAGAGCACATGCAAAACTAAACTCCATGGTACTTCAGCACAGCTCGTGTGTGCAAAGCGTTGCAGAACTGCCCTGCTAATTGAAGTCCTGGCTCTCTAAAGCACCTAGAAATCAACAGCTCCTTGCTGGCCAAGGTGTGCAGCAGCTTGCAGGCCCTTGCTGCATGTCTGTGTGCTGCAGCAGCTCGGGGATGTCCCCCTGAGTGGCTGCACAGCTGGGGGGAGGCAGCTGGACCATCAAACCTGCAGGTTTTGGTGCAAATTCTGAGCTAGGAAAGGGAAGCATGGAGGCAGTGCTGGTGTGCCCATATAGTATAGACATACTGGTAATACCCTCTAGTGGAGACAAGAGGTCTGCCAGCCAGAAGAGGGGCTTTGCCAGCAAATTTAAACACCCACTTGAACAGCTTCAGGACAGCTTTATCACATTCTCTACAGCTGCTGTAGGATTGTAGGATTCTGTATAGGAAACAATTTGCTTGTACGTTTGTGGTGCTTAGAGAATAGGATTTGTTTCTGTGTCTCCTAGCTGCTGTTCCTAGGCAGGCAGAGCTCTGTAACATGGACCAATGTTTTGCTCCATCATTCTTAGTATTATACATGGGGACAAAGTAAGTCATTTACACTCAGTTTGTAATGCATAACTACAAAAGACAGAGGTTGTTATCACTTTTTTTTTTTTTAATTGTGCTTTCCTGATGAGTGCAAGTAACAGAGGTGAGAATTTGCTGTGTGCTCTTTCTCGCTGCTATTATTGTTCCACTTCTCTGAAAATTCCATGGGAATGCTACAATTTCTGCTGCTGAAATAGAAATATAGGGATTCAGCTGAATAAATAAGTAAACAAGAGAATATCACCAGAACATTCCTCCCTCCCAAATCATTTACATATGTAAAGTTTCATGTTATTTTATCAAGATTTATAGCAGCGCGATACTAGGATGATTGGATATTTTTCAGTAATTAATACTCTGGCATATCTGCTATTTCTTTTATAACCCACATTAATTTCAGTAGGAACAGAACCGAGATATGTTGCTGTTCTGTGATGCCTCTCTTTTGTTATGAGATAATATCAGTGTCATGGAAAAGGCTCAAGAAAGGGCTAATATACATGAACCAGAAAATCTCTAGTCTTCACCTTGAATAATTTATCAGTTAAGTAAAGGATATTACTTTAAACTGGAATATGTTATGTTGGAGGAAGAAAATATATTGGAGGTCTATAATATTTGGCTTCTTGAGAAATTTTGCAATTTAGCTTTCAATCACAAAAAGCTGTATGAAGAATTATTTAATAACAGAATTGACATAATTTGATATTATTTTATAAGATTTTTATCAGTATTGCAAGTAGGAAAACATCTCCACATGAAATATACCAGTGATTAAATTAATAAAAAATTAAAAGCAAACTGCTATAGGTATTGCAGAACGAAAAATGAGAGGAAGAATTCAATGCTGATCCTCTAGTATCCATACTTAACATATCAATGTTTATCCTGTATTTATCCTTTTCTTTTGATTCTCCAGTTAAGTGAGAACATTTTCCATGACTTCTGATTTTGTTTGTATGCCAAAACCAACCTGTATTCTGCTTCTATCATTATGTTTTGCAAACACCTGGAAAGATTATAAAGTACCACTTTGTTATTCACACCCTGAGAAAGTACAGTGACCTACAAGTTTTTTGTCCATGGTGAAGGTACCCAGGGCTCTGGGAGGACCTGCCTGGTGTAATTTTGCTGATTTCTGAGGAGTAGCTCCACATTTATGCTTCTGAAAGCAACAAACTTAATTAGGCCTGTTGGGTTCCCTGCTTAAATTCCTGTGGACTCAGATTTTAAACTTGCTTCCTAGGTGTTCAGTCAGGCTCAGTTAGGGTGGCATTCAAAGCAAATGCTTAGTGTTGGCTTTAAATTAAGTGAAAGTTTTGAAAATCCCTTCAGTGCTGTCTGATTGCTGTAGCCAACATGAATAACTTTGCAGAAGTGCATTGGCACACCAGATTCAGCATCTCAAATTTATGTGAACGCAACCTAAAACCAAGAATCAAGTTTACTTTCTGAACAGTGAGAAGCAGTTATATTGGTGTAAGGTGCATTGATTAAGACACAACGCTGAATGAGATAATGGCACATTGCTGGGGCCACTCTGGAGTGATGAACTCTGTGATAGTTTATTTTTCTGTGGAAAACTTCAAGGGAAAAATCACACCTCTAAAGACAAAATGAGATGAAATTCCAGTTTAGAATTGTGGGAGGCTATTACATATTATAAGCTGTGAGGGGGATAGATGGTGGGAAAATAGAGATGCAGTGGTAAAATTGTGTAATCTTCCCTCCAGGTATAAGCAACTTAAATTCATCTGGCAGGTGAATTTAAGGCACTGAGAGACTCCCTTTCATGGCTGGGCTCTGAATGGAATTATTTCAGCTATGATCTGAAAGGCAGCCAGCCTGCAAGATTCCAGTCTGCTAGAGATTCACACATTTTCATCACGGTTTCTGGGGTGTGTTTTTGCATTATTTTTATTAAGACCTGCAGAACAAACCCCACACCCTTGATATCAGAGGATATGTTCAAATAGCAGTAAAATATTTGCTTGCTTCTCATTTAAGATTTTGAAAGGTACTCCTTTTACCTGTAGAGCTTTACAACTTGTCAAGCTCAGGTAAAAGATGTAGAAATAATTCTGCTTTTTACAGCTGTTAGAAAATTAAATTATGAGCAGAAAATGAACGTTATTTCAGTTTTTACTGGAGCAGCTGTGTTGTTTGCCCTGAATCCCTGGACTGAGCAGTGGTGGCCATGAGTTGAATCAATGGTGGGAAGGTGGGACCATCCCTATCCTGTGGGCAGAGCATCGCCTTGGTCTCCCCATCCCAGTAACCCCAGCTACTGCAGCCAAAATCATGAAACAAACTGGAATATATGATTCCAGCCAAGACACAAGAATAGCCCCAAATGCCTCTTTTTGTATTTAAAATCCTGGAGGAGTAGCAAACCATGTTTTGCATGATGCAAGCTATAGAGAGAAAAATGCAGTAAGTTCTGATGTTTTTCTTTCTCTGTATAGAAAGGTATGTTTTCTCTAACAAGAACAGTCTAAATATTCCATTAAATCCTATGTGTATTATTAGCAAAACCCCTTTCAGGATAGATTACAGTATTTTGATTCGTTACTCATCAGTATGTATAATTATCGTTTAACAATGTTATGAAGGACTGATGAAGGGAAGCAGGTGTTTAAACATGCAGTACCAGTGGTTTGACACAGCATTTAATTCTCTTTATTTGCGCTTTTTAAAGACATTTATTCAAAGAGGGAAAACAATGAGGCACCATATAGCCATGAGTGTTTGCAAGAGGAAGAAAACAAGATGTTTAATCAATTTTTGGAGCAAGTATTTTTTTAATTAATAACAGTCAGCTTTTTAATGGTACTATAAAATCATATGACGATAGTGAAAGTAATGAGATGTGTTACAGTTTTAGATAGGAGGAAATTTATATCTTGTGATGGGCTTTAGAACCATAAATGTTTCTGGGTATGATGGTAATGAAAACCAGGAGAGCTAATCTTTTACCAGTAGCAGCGTTCTCCCTGACCATTGCAGTTTGCCTTCTCATACTAATTATTTAGCTATGAAGTGTAAATTAGTCTAAGCTAATAGAACCATTTAAAATAGTCTTTATTTCAGTTAAAAAGATGTGCCCTGCCTTATGGTGAAAGTCATTGTAAGTCATCCTAATGGTCACTGTCAACCATAGAATGTACACATAAAAAAGAAACATAACATTGGTGTTTCATGATTATGCTTGTCTCTCGTTGCCTGATAATTTTGTTTTCCCTGCACGATGCTGTAATATTAATGAAATTGCCCCTTTTTTTAGTGACTTTCTCTATAAGCAACCTAGTTTTTCTTTACCTCTATTTACTTTGTCTCCAAATTGCTGTTACAGGTCATTAACAGGGGAGCTGGTGGGCCAAATAAGATGCCTTTTTCTTTCATTTCTGATTAATCACCTTGTTCAAATGTGTCCTCAGTATCCTTACAGCTATAGAAATCTTCCAGCTTGCTTGTGCTTTGCTTTCCTTAGGAAAACGTATTTATGATTTCAAAGGTAATGACTACAGTGATCAGAATTGTCACTTTGAGCAGGTGTGACTGTACTGAATCAGGCCCTGGGCAGAGCCAGTTTGAAGACCCTTCCTGTTTGTCCTGTAGACTCATCTTTCCCACCTTACAGCAGGACAATGGAGCAAGGTGCTCTGCTCAGCACTCAGTCCCTTCAGCTTTCCATGAGTTCAGTGCAAACCCTCCACAGATGAGGGTGTAGGGCTGCAGTTTTCTTTGCTATAGGGTCTCCACCCTGGTCTGACCCTGCCAGAAGTAAAAAGAAGTAAATCTAACAGTGTAGGCTCTCTGTGTTTTATACACATCCCTTAGTTTTATACAACTTTCCCGTGTTAATCTAAGTGTCAAATGCTGTCATCAGGGAATTTCTTTGCCCTGCACATGCTGGTGCCTCATTTCTCACCTCTAGTGTACACCAGGCTCATCGATGTTTTAGCTGCCCTAAAGCACCGCACGGAACTTGCAGTCAGTGGCTGTGTAAATGCCAACTCCTTTAAAGGCTGTATTTGAGTTGAGGAAGGGCTTTGGGCAGAAATACCCAAAATTACTGACCCAAGGTGGTCAGTAATGACTTTATCCAAGCCTGCCTCTTGGCTCTTCAGCTGGCTGGTGCTTGGGGTTTGGCAGTCTGTGCTTTTTACTGATTTTTCTTCTATTTTTCAGTGGCAATTTGAAGTCTCCAAGAGCATATTGCTACAGCCCTCAGTACTGGTAGCTGTATTATTTCCTGGTGGGCTAGGTGGGTCCTTGCTGCTTTTTCCTCACAAGGTCACCCTGAGGCTCCAGGGAATCATTCACACATCATGTCAGCGATGTGATACCCAGAAAAACACAAAAAAGCACTTTTAGGATGAAATATTACTATTTTTTCAGAGGGCTTCAACACTTATAAGTTAGCCAGGCTGACTTTAGAGTGAGCAGAGAGTTTTGGGTACCCAAAAACTGCAGACAGTCAGCCCAAATTGCAGATCCTGCAGCAATGTGCTTGAGGTCATGCTTGTGTCTTCATTAAAAAATGTAACTTCTGGTGTCACTTGCATGAGAGTTGATGTTTAACTTTTTGGCCTTTAAGAAATTATAGTTTGACATTAATTTTAACTTTCCCAGCTAATAAAATTATAATGATGGAACAGCCCAAGTAAATAATAGATACAATAACTCTTCTTTGCCTATTGTGGGCTTTTACTATTCATAATTTTTAGGACCATAGATATTAGCTACACTTACGTAAGACTTAACGAACAGTAATTATCTTTTGGCTAAAGCAAAAGCCCAAACGAATGCTAAGCTGCGTTATCGCTTGGCTTCTGACATGAGCTGATAATCAGATTTTCTTGCTTAAATCCATGGTGCTTGAACAATGCTACCCACTGTCTGTCCTTCCCGATATTACCCTTAATTAGAAAGAACAGAAACACAAATCTGAATTATTTCAAAATCTGGTTTCCATGGTCAGTGGTTGGAAGGGCTTAACTTTATTACAAATAAACCTGGCTTTATTTACTAATGAAATCTGAAATGCTGGGCCTGTAATAATAGATAGTCTAATAGTATGGTGTTTACATGCTGAAAAATCTTGTGTGGGCAAAGTATTTTGTAATAAATCGTTAAGTAATTGAATTATGATTCTTTTATCCAATTAATAAAGCAGAAAAGGAGGCCCATAGGAAGCCCTATACCATAGTTTAGGCCAAGTAATGACACATTTTTCTCCAGCCTTGTTCTTTGTATGTAGGACTTTCTTCTAAGATGCATTTGGCAAATGCCTGTTTCTGTCTCTCCAAACACTAGAGACTTTAATTTGTCTTTTTTCCTAATCCTCTGTATTTACTGGGACTTGTTTCTGAACTTTTAATACACTAAAACCTTTTTTTTTTTTTATTTTTAATGTGTAACAGGGGAAATCATTGTATTTGGTTCTTTTTATTTGTTCAGAGGTCTGGAAGCCCCTTTTCCACCACTAGATGCAATCTTTTAATTTGCAGTGATAAGTTTTATTCTCTGTAAAAAGTGAGAATGATTATTTTATGCTACATCTCTCCAACTCCACTCTGATACAATTGTAAATATACTTTTATTGTAAGTTTTGTAGCAAAATGTAACTTTAACAAAGTATAACTTTGTCTACCAAAAAAAGCAGAAGACTAAAAGTAGTAAATTATTTATTTAGTGAATGCTTTTTTGTTTCATAGCATATATATGTATGGCTCTTGTTAATGTACCAGAACACCTATGAACCTTGTATGAATAGCTGGAGTTTTCTGCAGCATTTTCAAGCTACCTCCTTTTTCTAGTAAAATATTATTAATCTTTAATAGATATTTTGTGAATAATAAATAGTTATTTAAGGGAAAAACCAGGAAGATAACCGTAGTGCTCTTGGCAAGCCAACAATTGAAAAGTACAGGTGCTAGGAGTGGATATAGACCTAAAGCAAATAGTTTGTTGAGGGGTTTTTTTTTTAATCAAAAGAAGGTACCTTTCATTCTGAGAAATTTATTTCTTTTAAATATTTGCAATCCACAGCTGATAGCGCATAATGCCACTTTTCTTTCTTCCTCTACAAAGGGAATAGCTTTTGGTAACAAGCAGATGCTTGAGTGGGCTGTGTGGCATGAGGTGTACCATCAGCTAAGAAAACCAATATTTACTGTTCTAGTATCTTTGTGGAGTGGGAGTTTGCCTTGTTTAAAAAGTGGATTGTGTATAATATATAAGGCCTTGCTTTTAGCTGGCCAGAAGAGGGGTGTTACTGAAAAGGGCATTTTCTCTGCAACGAGTCACACTTAACCCTCCATGTCCGACAGTTCTGCTCTGTTCATTTATTGCATAAATCAAAATCGGCTGAATGCACAGATCTGAGAGGTGCTTACTGTCGTTCCCATCCTGAAAAGTGTTTGTGTGGACATCACCAATATGATTAATAACAACAGTAATAAAAGCAGTAATTGGTTCAGTATTCAGACCCAGCAGAGACCCTCAGACTCGGTTTGCCAGAGTGGAGTTCTGGCAGTGATTGCAGCGAGGGCTGCTGGGGGAGACAGCAAATCTGCATTTCACTGGATGGAGAAATACAGATCTATGCTTTTCTACTTGGGGAAATCAATTTTTTTCCCGTTAAGGAAATATTCATATTGAATAAGACAATTAAGAAATCTCAGGAGCAGTTTCCCAGTGATAATGGTCTACTTTTTAATATTGCATTTTGCTGGACAGACTTGGATCTTTGTTTTGCATTGATTTCCCCCTTCCCCACCTGTGTTATAAAAAGAGAGTTTCATCCACTGTGATAAATCCTCGTCCTACCTTTTCCTGCACTGAGCCTTTCATCTCTAATTTTTGAATCCATAGTGGTGGAGCATAAATGAGAAAAAGGAATGCTGAAATGAGATGTGTAGCTCCTGGGAATCTCTGGGCTTTATCTTGCCCAGCTTCTGATACTTAGCCTCAAAAATTCACCTTAAAATAATAAAGTGAAATTATTTTTTGGAAAATGAATGTGAAATAACAAGAAGTGAAGATGACTGGAAAAACTTGTCTAAGTTTCAAACTGTATCAAAACTATATATATCTTCTTTCTCCTTATCACGTGCCATCCTTAGGTTAATTTTAAAATTTTCAACAATTGCAAATAGCAAAAAAAAATTCTCTGGCAATGAATTTCTATTTCTTGCTTGTCGTTAACAGTATAAAGACATTATGTGTTCCTTATTACATTGTTTTCTTGCAGCCTTTGTCTTTTTAGAAAGTTATAGTTAGAATTTGCCTGAAGATGCCAGTACTTTTATCATGCTAACAAGAACTATTTAAATTTTCTGGCCTAATCTTCCTCATATCCCAGAACAGCTCACTTGGTGGATGGCAGTAGCATTGAAATAGAGCAGTCCAATCTCTGTTTTAGGATTTCTCAGAAGTGAGGAGGCTACTGTGTTTCTACCAAGCCAATTCTCCCAACAGAGCTACATCATCATCTGTACTTTTTGCTTTTCTACATCCACTTTCCCACTTTTGGGTGACGCTGTGCATTTATTGATCTCTTAAAGATAGTCACCTTCTAGATAATTCTTGCAAGCGAAAAATTTGACCCGTTTCTCCTGCCATGATGCAGTCCATAGGTGAAAAAAAGCTTCCATTGTTGTTTCTCTTTTCCATCTTTCCTTATGACTCTGACACAAAATTCCAATTTTTTTCCAGATGGGCTGGAAGTGCACCAGAAGCATGTCATAGTGATTTCCATGAATACCATATTCTGTGTCTTGGAAAGAGCCATGGCAACACCTCGGCATGCAGAACCTGCTTAGGGATATTGCCTTGAGTTGTTCGGGCTCAGCAGGAGGAACTGTGTAACCTTTTAGCTTACCCTGAAAAGCAGAAGGTCCAGTTTGTTTCCTCCCAGTAGTCTAGGGTCAAATGTTTGCTCAGTAGGGAGCAAGAGGTTTTCTGTAGAGTCTCCAGCTTCAAAGGAGAATTGGTGTGAGGCCAAATGCCAAGTGCTTTGGAAATTTCTCCTGGTAGACTAAGGGCTACAGTTTATCTCAAATTATTGCCAAGAGAGGGCAGAGATTCAAAAGGGAAGTCTTGATAAAAAGCTCAAGTTTAGGGACTGAGTCAAATCCTTAGCAGTGGGTGTTTGGAAACACGTGCCGAGAACAGGGGAGGACTTTCTTGATGGAGCAAGTCTGCAGTTTCCTTAAGATTAATCTGGATTTTTGTCTTGTGGACTGGCAGATGTGAGACTCTTCTGAAGTGCATTTTGAAAATGACAGAGCAAGTGTGACCTATGCATGCAATTTCCAGTAATATATAGGGCAAAATTAAAATGTGCTTTTTTGTGCTAGGTTGCAAGAGTGTTTAGCATTAATTCATAATGTATTAAAGTGTCCTCAGACTGCATCTATGTATAGATTGCAAGTTGAATGTCTGACATAAGGAGAAAACTGTCAGATATGAAAAGGAGTTGATGCATGGCCATGAAGAATAGTGGGAAAACAGACAAGCTGGTGCATTCTGAGTGGTTTTCAATTTTTTACATGAACTATCTTCAACCTACGTAAGTGTGTAAATATCTGTAGTACCTAGATTAAAAGGCAAAAGGTTTTATTGGTATATTGATTATTACACATTGCTGGTGCAATTTGTAAGTTTTATTTGTTATTATAAGGTATGGATCTCCTGCTCTTTAAGTTTTGTATTATCAGTATTGGAAGGCAACAAGGACACATTGCCAGATTTTAACTTCTCAAATTTAATTTATTTGTATTTACTGTCAGCCTTACCGTCAGAGTCTCGTCTTTTTAACAGTTTCAGTTAAAACAGTCATGCTGCTCCTGAGAAGTGTCAAGAAAAACTTGGCTTGGCTAATGGGGAAGGATTGAGACTATTTCTTTGAGAAACACTGGTCCTTCCTGGGAGCAGGGACTAGATCTCAAGCAGGATTTATGCCTCTGTCAGCATTTGCCTTTTGTCAGAATCCTGAACTTTGCCAAGGGCATAATTATTTATATGTTATTATTTAAAGCTGCATTAACGGAATGGCTCTTCTTGGTGTGGTCTGGTCAATTAGCCTGAGGAGTTTTTCTCTTGTTCTGAGCATAAGAAGGATGCCAGTAGACAAATGTCCCAAGAAAAAGTTCAGATTGATTAAACCCAGCAAGACTGGGGAGTTGTAGGGAAAAGCCAGATCCAAGAGGTAGGAAAGAAGCAATTCACAAGTGTATAAAGAAGCCTGAAGGTAAAATTCAAAAATAGATGTAGAGACTGCTGATGGCTTTAAAGCATGGCAATGCAGAATTTAGACAATACCAGAGAAAATGAGCTGCTACAATACTGGATAGACTTTATAAACTCTTTCATGCTTTTGCCTAGGTGCTTAGTAAATAAATGGTCCTCTGAATGTGAGTGGAATGGCTCACTGGAAACCAGATGCTGAATTTCTTGCTGAAGGGCTGTCCCTTAAACCTGATTTAGTTACAAGGAAACTTGCTGTTGCAGGTTGCTCTCAGTTCCAACAAGTGGAGATTCAGGCTCTCTGCAGAAAAGCATTTGAGCACAAAAAAAGTTAAATGCAAAGCAGTTAAGTCTGGGTCTGGCTTGAACCCTAAGCATAGACTTAAGTATTTTGTCATGTCCCATGTATGATGCCTGAATCCTTTGCCTTGCCAAAAAGAAGTCAGCTGAATTGTGTTGTGTTTTTTTTCTTCCCCTCCAACATAAATTTTGAATGTAGCCAGTGTTTCTAATTATTGTCTGGTTACTTTCCACAGGTATTTACAGGCCCGATTTACAGAAATCTCGCTTAGCAGCACGACTGTCATTCAGGATTTGCAGAAACAGCCTTCTATTATTTGGTAGTGGTTTGGTTTCTGAAGGGCAGGCTGCAGACACAAACAAGAGACGTGGCCCTCAGAAACATTCATGCAGCATCCTTCAGGAAGGGAGGGGAGGTTATCCAAGTCTCCATGCTGCTGTACTCATATAAATGCTCCCTCTTTTGTTGCTGCTGGACTCCAAAGAATAAAACCAAAACACAAAGCGAAGGCAGCACCACTGAGCAAATGCCACAGTGCTCCCTTAATCCATGTGGATCAAAAAACATGAACGTTTTGATTCTGTAAAGAATCTTCCTCAGCATGCTGGATTAATCACATGGATTAATAAAACACTGTTGCACTCACTCAGTGGTGCCTCTTCTGCTTTGTGTTTTCTTTCATTATTCTTTGGAGCCCTGCAGGAACAAAAGCCGTCGTGTTTATAAGAGTACCATAGGCACTGGGAATTCTATAAACCTCTCCCTCTATAAGGTATGCTGCTTGAATTTTTCCCCATGGATCATACACTGCAGATTTGTCTGCACACTAAACCCTGCACTAGTGTCCATAGCTGCCTGAGACACGCTCAGTTTAAACCCTGTGTTTTCTCTTTCATTGTGCTCCTGTTTAGTTCTGCAGAGTGTGGCAGGGAGCACAAGTGGAATGCTCTGATCTAGCTGCTTTTGTGGAGCAAACACTTTTGTGTATCATTTCAGTCACTGGCTGGAGAGTAGAGCTGGTGGGCAGGGGCACCTTTGGAGACACACACAACTCTAGCAGCTTTCATGCACAAAACGACTGGGGAAATACAGACTCACACTTTTCATTAATGTATACTCTCACATGAAAAACCATGCTAATGTAAAGCCTTTGGGGAACGGTGTGATCAGCTGCCAGCATCCAGCACCTGACTATTAAGCTCTCTCTCTGTACACTGATTCCAGTTCGCTGCATTTTTTTATGACCTCTGCTTTCCAAAAAGCATTATTTTCTGCCTCATAGATGAAGGCTGACTCCTTCCTCTGACGTAGGCGCCCACTTCTTTTCATCAGTGCAGAACGTAGGATGGGTAGTAATCAATCTTGTGTTATAGATGGGTTAAAGGTCTCAAATTTCAGGGTATAGCAGAGCTAAAATTGAAGTTTGAAGCTTTGAAAAGAGGACATGCTATGATCCCTGGATGTCCCTATTGGAGTTAATTTCAAAGATGCAAAATAACTCATTTTTTGTGAGTAGAATATCCTTGAAGATTTTTCATGTGTTTATGTTTATCAGTCATAGGGTTGGGTATATAGTAATTAAAAAAAAAGAGCCCTAATAAAAACTACCTTGAAGGCTTTCTAAAATATTCTGCTCATAACTTGCATATCCATGTTTTATCTAAATACATGCCTGTGTTTATTGTTATCCACTGTAATTAGAGATTATGGCCTTTGTCTGTTAGTTCAGTCTCACAGCCATTCTGTCTTTCAGGACACCTGGGTTACATTGAACCTAACAAATTGCAGTGTCATGTTCTCTTACAGAATCTTAGCATGCGTATGTACTGATATCCTCCATCCTAGGCCTTCTGGAAGATGTGTTCCAAGGGATGTGGGTGCCATAGCCAATCAGTCCAGCAGAGTACTTTTTTCAAACAGTGAGTTTCTGTATCCTCTTGGAGATGTGTATTTTTTCACAGGGCCAGGGGAACATCTTTCTCTCTCTATTCCTCATTGTTTCTCAGGCTTCCTAAATTCTTTATTTTCCCACCTTCCTACCCACGCCTTTGTTTCTCTTGCTCACACACCACTGCTGCAGTGCTGGGTGATTGTCACATTGCTCCCAGCAGTACAGAATGCTCCAGGGTTCAGCCCCACTGCTGTCAGTCCTACAGCATCCCCTGAACTTCACAGGTCTTCAGGCTCCTTTTCTCTCATTGCCACCATTTATCTCTGCTAAAACCAACTCTCCTTCCCTCTGCCACAGATGGAACTTGATTGACTGTAGCATTAAACCACCAGTGGCGTGACTTTTTCTTTTCAAATGCTGCTCTGCAAATGGGTCTCTTTCAGGGTGATAAGGCAAATTTCAAGCAGCAGGGCATCCTGCAGTGAGCTCCTCCTTCACTTTCATAGTATATCTGATTTGTCTAGGATTTCTTTTTTTTTTTATATCTGCTTTATTCTTTGAGTTTTAGAAATTCTCCTATGAATCGTATTGTAAAATTGATTCATGCTACATAATAATTTTTCTACCATGGATTGCAGAAATTGTGGCACTTTGTTCTGCAATTTTAATCATGCTGAACACCTTCTTCTGCTATCAGGTTTTGTGGCCAATAATGTTAAACTATTGTTTGAGACTATTATCTATTGGTGATTAGTGATCCCAGGGTTGTGCAGCATCATTTTCTGTAGAAATTCTAAAAGCAAAAAGGGTAACAACATGGGAAGAATTTCTCAATAAACAGAATTTTAAACACATTGGGTATAAGCTCTTTCACTCTGTGGTAAGTGATATTCATTAATGATGAATGTTGGAACACATTCCCCCACAGACTGGTATCACATAAGTATCCACTATAAAGCCTTTTGCCTCTTTCCTTTCATCTCTTAGCTGCTGACCAAAGTCCTGTGGTGAAAGGAGAAGCAATGTCCCTGATGAAATGGCAAGGCTACTGACACATGTGGTGTGTTGCAAGGGAATCAAGTATGATATCTGAATATGTATGGTGAATAAATACTGTATTGAGCAACAAGTGTTGGATTGCTGGAAGTGAGAGCCATGACTGCTGGGTACTGCAGTAACGTTTCTTTGTTCAAAGGCATTTCTTATCCACCAAATTAAAAAATCCAATTTCCTCCCCCAAATGTTTGTGTCATAAATGAAAGGTGTGTATTCCTCCATATTGTTAGCTGAGAAATGTTGAGCTTTTGAGAACAACTGATGCAGCAACACTCTCCTAAGCAACCAGAGAATTATAGCCCTGCTTCTTCTGGAAGGGTCTTTGTGCAAAACTCACTGCACAGGTATTCAGCCTGATGAGCAGCTGCAATTTGCAGAGGTGGTGATGATGACTTGGTGAGTGTGTCATGTCCTGGCAAACCTTGTGCAAAGACTGTCTGTGCTCCTCAGCCCTGGCTGCTGCAGTGTTTTGTTCACTCGGGTTGTGGATTGCAGGAGAGATGCAGTGCCTGTTTTGGAGCAGAAAAGATTATGACTCTTGGCAAATCAGGGAATGCCAGGTCTGGTTACTGAGAAGTCAGATTGTCTCTGTGTATTTAGCTTCTTGGGATGTACTCTCACAGGTTTTTATACTTTTGAGAGTCAGCCCACCTTTTTGTAGGATGACGAATATGTTGAAAACCTAATGCAATGTGCCTTCCTTCCCTTGCAAGTCATAACAATAGTGCTTATTAAATTGAGATATTACACAAACACAGCAGTTAGACATATAGCAGAAATCTTGACAATAATCTCATCGAGAGATTATTTTATATAAAGAGCATGAAATCCTGTCAGTATGATCAAACTAATAATAAACTGATGCAGTTTTTCAAGAGTTGTTCAGAGCAGATGTGCAAGCATCCTGTATCCAGCTGCAGTGATTCCCGTGGTCCTGAGCCATACAACCATGTGTTGATGGTGACAACAAGTAATGACTAGGAGGAGCTTTTTCAGGCCCTGATTAAAGAATTTTTAAGTGCTTTTAAGGACGCGTTGAGTTGTATTCTTTTCCAGGAGAGTATTTGAATGGGATTTAATCCTATGCTCAAGCACTTTTTCTGAAAGTGGTTGTCTTCTGGAATCAACTTTCATTTCCATTTGTGGTCTAGTGACAGCCCCCACCTGGGTTTGAAATGAGGTCATTTGGCCTGAAAGGTGGGGGTAAAGGTATCTAAGTAGCTTTCATGGGGACTTATTCTGTTGCCTATGGCTACTTTCATCTTAAATAAGGAAGTGTGGCATGTTTGTATTCACAAATCCCGTTGTGCAATGTTCTGTCTCAATTGGGGCTGTCTGTGTCTCCATATTAATTCTCAGGGCAGCTGCAATTTCCTCCATTTCATGCAAATTAGCTTCAGCCTTAAAGCTCCTGGCAGGTCGCCAGCATAGCCCTCTTTGGCAAAATTTGGATTCATCGGCGGAAGGGTATTAGCCTTTTCGCTTTAAAGCCCTTTGTTTAGGCATATATTTCACTATTTTAAAGGCAAATACTTAAGAAAATCTCCACCTTTTAGCCAGATGTATTCTTTAACCAGCAGAACAGTCCTACAGATAGTTAAATAGACCACAAATAACTAAGATAATGGTACACATTCTCACTGCTTTTGAACATTGCTATAAATGCCACTGCACCAGTGCCATTAAAATGCGTGTCAGGAATTTTCCTTGGCTGTCTCTATGCAGCCTTTTAAGATCATTTAACTATGTAATGACTTTTAAAGATATTCTTTTTGAAATGGAAGGGCTTTTTTTTTTTTTTCAAAGCCTAGCTGAAAAAGGTATTCCACAGATTTTCAATGCAATATCTTATTTCCATCTCTCTGATTTTTTTTAAAAGTTAAACTTTTTAGATTGAACAATGGTTTTGTGTTTTTTTGTGTCCTACAATTATTCTGAAAATATTTTTACCTTTTACATCATTATAAATACTCTCACAGTTTTTTGTTTTGTTCTGGGTATATGCTATTCTTCTTAAAAGTCAGAATTAATATTTTTTCTGTAAAGACAAAAAAAGGTATTTAATTCTTCCTCCTATTCTTTCCACAAGAATCACATTTCATAGATTTGCCAGGAACCCATTATTTAAAATCTAGTTCTACCTGAACAGGGACAATAAAATAGCCTGAAGGGTTCTGAGTTCACGGTGTGACACTGGTTTTGAATTTAATTAGGTAGAAAATAAGATTTACCTTTTCCAGTTATAACTGCCATATATTTTCTTGGCTGTTAAGATTCAATATGTGTTTGTCCTGTATCATCAACAGAAGTAGAAATCCTCCAGGAGAAAAACATATCTGTGGTTCCACTTGTGCTACAGGGTTATTTTTCCCTGGTACCTCATGTCTACAAACCCTCTAAGGCACAGTGGAGTTGCACAGATATTACCAAACCCACCATCTCAAGACTCTGTTTATGACTGACTTTCCTCTTTCCTATTATTGTTAACATGCAGAGTGGTACAATCCCAGGCTGTTTGTAACAACTGAAGTGTTTTCCATGGCTAGCATTTAGAAAAGTATCACTATATTTGCATTTTAGTGACTGGAGAAACTTTGCAATTGACTGTCTCCTTGTTCCTCTAGGTGTTGAACAAACCCTCATAAAATATCCTGATTTTTAGGCTGTCTATTGTTTTATGCACTTTAACACATCTGTTGTCACCTCCTCTCAAAGATAAACTGTGAGAATTTTTTTTTTTTTTTAAATTTTGTGGCCTCCTCTGGTTCTCTGTAGTTTCCTACAGTCCCTGGTCAGCCATGGAGAGCCCTCTCTGCCCACAGGAGTGAAGGCATCTCCTCTGCCTTGAGATTATCCTGGGTGATAGAAGAATTATTAAGATATTCATTCTTCAGGGATGAAATTTTGAGAGTAATACAGGAAAGCATGGCTTTTTGTTCAGCAACGTATGGTTAGCTTTTGTAGCTGCTGTAGCTGATCTCCTGGTTGGATATTTTAGGTGGCTGGATTTTCAGAAACATTTCGATGCCAGTTTTACTTGTGCTGGAAAATTGTTTGTGTCATAAAGTGAGGAGATAAACATACCTTTTTAGGGACATAAAACGTTTTTTTTTAAGTTACTTGAAATACCCATTGACCAGTCACAGCTAGCAGATGTTACATCTACCAGGTGATGGATGTCCCTCTTTAAAAACTTTAAAGAGGATGAAAACTTTTGTTGTGTTATTTGAAATCTTGTAACTCTAAGAAGAATACTTTTGCCTGAGCAAGGGAAGAATTTGATTGGAAGTACAATCTCAACCACAATCAAAGCTAGCAGACCATAAACTTGTTGAAGGTTCACCTTCTTTTAATCATAGTATGTGTTTTTAAATGTGTATTTGCTCACCAGGCAAATAATTTTAGAAGAAATTAGGTAGTGGCTTGGGTACAAATGGTGTAACTTTGATCAAAGAATCAGAATTCCATTTTAATTAAATACAGAAGTTCTGAGACCTGAAACACAGTTGTTGATGTGGTTTCTCAATGTATTTTGAGCATGTAAAAATCCTACTGATGTAAATCCTATTTATGTAAAGAATTGAATAATTCCCTAAGGTTTTGGCCAAATGTTACTATTATGCATGTCTGTTGGTACAATAAACCTTTATTTGAATACTGGGAATTTTCACAGTGCACATAGTCCCCCAGCTGATTGCTGATTGGGGTGGACTTCCTAGGCATTTTGGGTTTTTTTTTAAGTTACTTTTTTTTGACAACATTTCTATGATCAGGCACAGGGGAGGATGTGGTAGAAGCAGTTTGAAGGCAGTAGCATGGATAAGCACAGAGGACAGGAATGTCTTAAACCAGCTTTGCCTGCAATATCGAGAGTCATGAAGTTGTATCCTGGAACTTGATCTCAGGTTTGGCTTGGCAACTGGACCAGATCTCCCTACCATAGTCCTGGCACTCCAGCTCTCGTTGTGTAGAGATACTACAACTCTGTGCTCTTTGTATATCATTGCTATTCATCAAAATCAAAATTAATCATAATTAAAACACTGTCCCAGAATATCCAAACCCTCAGATCCACTGCAAGCAGCTGGTCATGTCTAAAATGGGGAGTGTTGTGATAGGGAAGTGCTACTAAGTAGCTTGTGGCATCCTTTAGGTTAACTTTTTAATTCTGAAATCCTTTTCTCCTGTAAATTTTAAACTCCTGCAGGTGTAGTACATTTTAGTTTTCAATAGGCAATACCACTATTTGAACTAAACTGGGTAAACTCTTGCCTGTGCTGTTATTAGCAAGATTTAGTGGAACAGTTGGCTGCCAGATGATAATTTCTTGTTTTGATACTTTCACACAATTTAAATGGGATGATCAGCGCTTGAGACTGCACCTAATGGAGTTAAATCTGCAACCATGCTCTGTTAATAAAAATGTAAGAAAAACTAAAGCCATCAGCACTGTGCATGTTAGCTGTGTCCAAAATTAATCTTGGGAAAAAACTGCCTGACTAATGGACAGGCTTAACACATGATAAAATAACAGATTTCAGGGCCTGCCTGCTGGTCAGATTTGGAAAGTGAGGTCACACATGTGTACAGCTGCTCTTTGGGGTCCAATTGACTCCTGCTTGCTTCTGAGTTATTCATGTAGCCAAAAATCTGCTTTTGGGGGAGAGTTGGGTGCCCTTGGTGCAGTGGTCCAGCTGGGCTGTGTGGTGCAGAAAGATGAATGACTTGCCCATATTTTGCCTGTGACAGCAACAGGATCTCATCAGGGATCAGGCTCTGTGCCTTTCACCATGGAATCGACATGAGGGAAACTGAGGTGTCTTGGCAACCTGTCTTTTGAAGAGTGACTTTCATCTGAGGTGTTATAATTGTGATGTGTGTTAAAATGTCTCTACATACACAATTTATACCCAGAGTTGTAGTTGTCCCCAAGACAAATAGTTGTTTCCTAATAGGTCTCTTTGTAAATAGTTGCTTTTATTTCAAAATGTCTCTGGGCTGCGTTTGGAACTCTCCTAATGACAGGCAAGAGTCAGAAGCATCAGCTTTCCTGAATGTGGTCACCAGTTTATGATGCCTGAACAATATGGGGATATTTCACCCTACCCAAGAATGTAGGGAAGATCTCTTTTTAATTAGAGAGCTAGGAAAAAATCACTTCGTGGAGCCAAGCGTGCTTAGAGGTCTTAGCTGAGCTTTTAAGTCCATTTGATGGAACCATCAGACATATTTACCAGGCTCAGCCCTTGGAGGTGAGTGTTTGCTCAGAGGTCTGGGACTGACTCCTCAAGGGGATTGCACACTGCAGGTACTCAGTATAAATTCATATGCATCAAGGCCTCAGACAAAAAGAAGTGTGGAGGAACCTGCGGGCTGGGTATTGACACAATGCACCTCAATTGCCCCAGAACAGAGGAGGTCTGTGTCAGAGCTTTGCATTGCCAATCCTTTACGTGGCTGGAATTGATCATTTGAAGAAAGGGAGCGGCAAGATGAGAGGAGTGGGGTGGTTTATTGCAAAGTTCCTTTAGTGATTGAGAAGTGGAGAAATTTGGATGAATTGCACTTTTCAGCCAGGACTTGCTGCCATCCATCTCTCAGTTCCTGAGGAGTAACTGGGATTTTTACAGCGAGGGCAGCCTGCTGCCAGAAAAATCTCAACCTTGGTTAATGTATAGGCATTCATCATCTGCTCTTCATTAACACACATATTGCTAATGCCTGGCAATGGAGCGAGCATTTTTCTAGAGTGGGGTCGAAAAACTAATTATTCACCATATGGTGGCCGGCTCAGCAACAATTGCTGAAGCCATGGAAGCAAAAGGAAGTTGGCTGGTTGATTTCTTTGGACAGTTTGCACAGTGATGACTCTCTTGACACATGCCATTCATGTGGCTGCTGCATAACAGATGGGCTAAGGCTGGGAACTGTGGAAAAATCATGGCAAAGATCTGGTGGCAGCCTCTGTCTTTTTATTCTTCAGAATGACTTTGAGTCACATGGGCTGTGAAAATAACAAGTAGGGGATTGTGCTCTGAGGATTTCCCTGCTTCTTTCATAAAGCCAGAGCGTAATTTTGACTGCCTTTTCGTATTTTGTTTATTAAAGGGATCAGGGTTTTAGATGAAAGAGATTACTTGGTTTGTGGTAGGGGGCTGTGCTGTGCCCATGACACTCAGCTCATTGTTAGCAGGAAAAATGCTGGCAGTTTGATAAGGGATAAGAAAATGGAGGGGTTTTAAATTAAAATTTAAATTACTCCTTATTTGTTCTTTTCTCATTTGTAAATCTCACATAGGCAAGTTTAGATAAGAGCTCTTTTAGATTCAGAATACTCAAACCTGAAATGAGTTAGTGTTTTTTTCCAGAGGAGCTTAGTACGGGAGGGTAAGATTAATTTGAGCATGCTGCCTTTGCAACTTGTGTGCTTTCTGGATTTCATATCATCCAGACAGTGCCTGAATGGGGGAAGGCTCTGAAAGTTTCCATGCAGAGATTTGCTGAGCTTTAGTGTCATTCAAAATTAAATCAAGTGGGTTTGAACTATCTGCAAATTAAATTTTAATTGATTACAGCAAATGGTGTCAGTTGAGAATTTTCTCATGTCTTCTTTCACTGGAGTTAGGAAGCAGAGCTGACAGGCAGTGAAGGTATTGCCAGATCCCTTCTGAAACTGCACAGCTTTCCCAGAGGGATGCTGGTTATTCTGGCTGCAGAAAGTGGAGGATGGGAAAGGAAAAGGGAAGTGAAGGACTGGGCATGAAACTGGCCTGCATGAGGGAGAGCTTGCAGGTGAACCACTCACAGTCGTTAGGGGTTTGGGGTCATCTTGTCAGGAGCAGCACACAAAGTTTCCTAGGTGAAATGTGATATGGGAGGTCTTGATTCAGGATTAGTTATGAATGAACTGGTGAATACTTGCCTGGCAGGGAAAAAAGTCTCTACAAAATGTCAAAAATTATGGTTACAGAGCAGTGCTGCCATTTCTGGTTAAGCTCTGGATCCCAGACTTTGCTACTTCATCCAGTTCTCCTAAATCACGACACAGTCCTTTGCTGAGCTGCTGGACTCTCACACTTGGATAGGATGTGCTGTTTATTCTGTTGCTAGGGTAAAATGCATCTCACTTTAAGAACAGCTGACTTGTGTTGCTCTCATCCTTGTTTAGTACACATCTTATGTAGATTATACAAATCAAATTGGTTTAAATGGGAGATTAATAAGGGATGTATGGTGATTTTACGTGCCAATAAGTGTTCGGTTGTGTATTTAAAATCTTGCTGCGTACATTTTCTCTGAGTCCATTCACATAGAGAGTAATAAGAAATCCCAGAATATAGGGATGTTTTTCCTAGAAAGATATATTAAATCCTTTTTGAATTAGCTTTGTCAGCCTTGTTTTCTAAATCATCACAATTGTTTATTAGATATTTTGGCTTTGCATCTCCAACATGCTGAAGTGGGCCTTTAACTCAATATAGCTGGGGAAACACCCTACTGCCATTCTCCTGTCACATTAATGTGAACTGAGTTAGAGCCTCTTGTATGGTTGCGTTATCTCACTGGCAGATTGTTGTCCCCCTGAAATGTAGGTGGGAGCCTTGTTGGGGTGGCAGAGACCACTGACCTCTGCTTGCAGCCACGGAGTGTGGGATGAGCTGTCACCAGTGGTGGATTGAAATCAATGGTCTTTCCAAATTTAAAAAAAAAGGAAATTTTGCGCAAATTGAATATACAGACTTTCCTTTTCAATATGTACCTGTACAATTCTGTTGTACATTGAGCAGCTATTAAACCAAAGTCACCAATAAGTAATATTTCTGGCTTCTAACTGTTTAGCGGGGCAGAAAATGATTGGGAAGCCAGTATTTGTTCAGTGAACAAAGCAGTCAAACTATTTAATTTAGCTAAATGAATGAACACCGATAATGGAATTTTCCTGTCTTCTATTAATTTTACTAAAGAGACCTCAAAAAATGATTGTAACAGTTTTGTTCCTTCCATGCCATCTAAGGGTCAGACTGTGAATGTCATATGCTGGAAAACAGTTGCTGATATGAGTAATATGACATTTAATTGGTGTAACCTCACTGGCATTATTCTCATGACTACTGAAGGATCAAAGATTTTAGCCTGCTGCATTATATTCCTTTTTATTTCAATTTTCACATGCTTTCACAAGTGAACAGTATAACAGTGAGCCTCAAAACCAGAGCATTGCTGACTACCCATTAGTCAATATGAGAGCTGTTGTGGAGCCCTAACTTATAGGAGGAACTGCTGTTCAGCCTAATTATTACAGATTATTAGATTAATTTTTTAAATTGAGTAGCCTAACTAAAATAGCCCCCCTACTAGCAGTTAGGAAGACTATATCTCTTATCCTGCACTCTTTCTGCACTGCCCCTGTGCAGAATTGCTTCATAGGAGGAGGTGGAGGAGGAGTAGGGCTGTTCATAATGGTCACTGCACTTGTATTGGTTGTCAGCTTTGAGGTGCATTCTGAAAACAACACCTTTTGACAGATTTTTTTAAAGCATTTTGCCCCCCGTTTGGGGAGATGATGGATGTGCCATCCAGATGACCTCAGCACACGGCCGCACGCTCATATTCAGAACCGCGCTTTGTCTGTCTGCAACAATAGCTGTCGTTAGGAAAGCTGAGTTGGCCAATATGCCCCCCTGCTCCAGCGCTGGACCCTTCCTGGTTGGGCACCAGGGAGCATCATGTGCCTTTGACTGGGGTGACATGGAAGATGTATGGTCTGAGCGCTGTCCTCAGCACCACCGCTGTGCCGCCAAGAAAACCACGCTGACCCAAACAGACCTGTGCTCAAACAATGGCACACCAAACCAAGACAACGTATTGGGAAGAAAAATGCTTGTAAACTGTGCGTGCTGGAAGATGTATTGGCCAGGCGGCCATAGGGCAATCTTTGAACTATTGAAATCTTTAGAAATATTGTTTGGTTCTTGAAGAATACTTACAAACCTAATTAATCAAGCATAGATGGTTATTTTCACTCTTTACATGCTGCTTCATTTCGGGACAAGAATAGGGCTGTCACATTTGTTTTGCTGACCACTTCCCAGGTGCTTGCCGGCAGAACCAGGGTTTGAACTTCCATGTCCAGAGCAATCATCAAATTTAAGATTTAAGAGAGCTCCTGGCCTTCTCCTAACCCTTAGTATGCTTCAAAACTTCCTGAGTGTTTCCATTTTTCTGTTTGTGCACGTCTTGGGCTATGACGTTTCACATTCTTTTTGGTTTGACATCACCAGCACAGTATTTTAAACCTAACTGAACTTAACTAGTGATGGGGCAGATAATGGTGTAATTTCAATGTAAAATCAATTGTATATATTCCTCTCAAGAGATGTGAGGATAAGTTCAGTATAAGGCTTGCTATTACTTTTTATTTTTCCTTAATTCTTCTACTACAATCCTGTAGAAGCTCTTGGGAAATACTCTTACCATGAATTCCTCTTGAATTGCACATAAGTTGATGACTTTAATCTGACCAAAACTCTGATTCTTTGGACCCACTGTCCTACTGATTTCTAAATTCTGGTATCCCTACATTTAGGTTATTATTATCATCGTAATAATAAATGTTTACTGGTTTCAATATTTTTCACGTACACCATGTGGTCACAGCTTTCTGGACGACTAAAAATAAATAATGTCTTTTTTCTAAATTACTTTTAAATGTTATCATCACATTCACTAAGTCTTGAAACTCATTTGTACAGGCAGTAAACAATTTATTAAAATGTTAAAAACTTTAAAATTCACCTTAAGCTAGAGACATAAAATATTGACACAGCAAGAGACATAAAATATTGACTCTTGTTATAATTAAAATAATTGAAAAAGCATTTTAATAATTTGTCCAATTATTTTTATAAATTTAATAAAAATATTAGTTTAAATATATTTTGATGTAATGTATAGTAGTATTTTTTATTGTATTGTAATATAATGTAATAGAATATTATATCACAGTGATCATGGCGTGATTCCTGGGGTTGTCCTGTGCAGTGCTAGGAGGTGGACTTCACTGATCCTTGTGAGTTCCTTCCAGCTCAGGATATTATATGATTCTATAGTTAGAATATTGCAATTTAATACAAATTACTACTCTTTTACCCATTGTAATATAATAATCACACAAATATGCTTAGGTGATCTGCTAAAATAAACTATCCTTCAAAAGAAAAGATATCTTAAATCTAGTCTTGGACTTGACTTTAAATGAAGTCAGGGTTAAAAGCATGTGTTTGAACTGCTTCAGAGGCAATACTTTCCTAATTAAAATATTACTTACTACACGAATGGGAATCCTTTATCACATTCTTCACTGTATCTGAAGGCAATGCAGTGAGATATACCCAGAAAACACGGAACTGTTGAATGCACTCAGGAACTTTTCTGCAGTTCTTAGAGCACAAAGTGATTAATAAAAATTGCACGCTTGCTATGTCCTTTTTTTTTTTTTTGAGCACTGTTTTTAGCCTACTTTTTTACTACTAGTTACTATATACATACTAGTAATACAATGTATGTATGTTTAACATAATAAACTGTCCATACAAAAGTGTGTCCCTCCCAGTCAGGCTTGAGGTGCTGTGGGAGAATATTCAGCTCTTGCTTGTCAAGATCTAGTGCACAGGAAACAGGAGTGCTCACTGCTAGAAGTGTTCCCATTTTCAGAAATGAGTTGAAGTAAGCCGTGCAAACCCCCTGTTTTGATCAGGCCAGAAACACTGAACTCATGCAAAATTAAAAGCAACTAGAAAAAGGGACAGACTGGGTGGGGAGAAAAACTCCCCACACACCATTTGTTGGCAGCAAATGGTCTAATGAGGAGAAGGATTATTAAATGAAGAATATACATAACCTATGATTCTGTCTGGATCTTCAGGGTTTCTGCATACAACCTGATTATTAAGTAAGGGTAACTAATCTTAAACATTCTGAGCTGCTGGATTGAAGCAGGCAGCATTTCTCTCTCCCAGCACTCTGAAATCACCTCTTGGTATTTAGAAGTTCAGGAGCTTTGTAAATACTGGAAAGGCAGTGTTTTCATGTAAAAGGAAAGATAAGTGGTGGGTTACTAACTTTAGCTTGGTGGTTGTTGCTCTGCTGTATCATGTTTGAGGGTTTTTTCCATCTGTTTCAGTCTGTTTTAGAGAAGATGACAAAGGGGTTGTGCCATCATGGCATTTCCAATCACCCCCACCCAGCAGGCTTCCCTACCAGGCTGAGGACGAAAAAGGACACAAATCTCCTTATATCTTTATATCCTGTGGCCAACACAGGCACTGGATGAAAATGCTGCTGCATTGGGTGCAATAGCAAAGCTTCAGGAGGCTGTGGCTTGGTGAGAGCAGAGGGGAGCTCCTCCCTGCCCAGGCTAACCAGCTGTGAGACAGAATCTGCTGGGCCAGGGACATCTTGGTTTTGTTACCTCCTCCTTCCCTGAATGGATTCATTTGCTCTTTCCATCTCATCTTCAGCAGCACCAAACCAAGCCTGGTTGAAAATTCTTTATATCAGCTAATATTCTGTGGCATATTTCAGAAACCAATAACCCCATTAATCATATTTTAAATGCAAATGAAAGACGTATCTTTAGAGTGCATTTTCCAGAGCTTGGAGCTCCTCTCCATTTCCTCCATCAATTTAAATACTGATAACACTAGAAAATGAAACTTGCTATCATAAGGAAGCTTACATTGAGGTTAATGCAAAAGTAGAACTGAGCTGTAACCCTCAACAGTTTAATTGTGAGATGTTTCTCTGGCTGTTCAATGGCATAAGATGCTCAGGTCCAGGTGACCTTATGAGTCAAATGATGATTTGGTCACTGTCTCAGTATATCCACCTTCAGTTGAGGATGGACATGACTTTCTGGCCCCACTATGGCAGGAAGATGATCTTCCTTTGTGTCGCATAGCCTGCAGGCACATTTTCATCTTCTTCCACCACTCACAAACCTTCTGCCCACCCCAGCTGCACAGGTTTTATGCATTTCTGCATCCCTGCAGTGAGAATAATAAAAAATTCTGTTTCTCTGTGTGTGTGGGTCTGTATGTCATAGCCGCTGAGCTAAATCCTCAGTTATGTTTATTTTCCCATAAATTTGCTCAGCTTCTCCCACGCCTGCCAGTGTCCTGTCAGCCAAGAGTGAGGAAGGGGCAGGAGCAGCATCCAAAGCTGCCAACCTGCACCCCGTACAGTCTGTGTATGTCTGGGTGGCCGAGGGTGGTGGCACTGCTGGCAGCCCCAGCAGCCCCAGCAGGCCCAGTTACCATGGCACTAAAGACATTCTCCAGGCTTTTTCATATTCCACCAAAAAAAAAAAAAAAAAAAAAAACTCGGGGCAAACACCTTCTTTTGCAGAAATTTGGCATGACCGTCTCCGTCGCTGCTGGCCTGTTCTTCCACCCATCTTCCCACAAAGAGGTTAATAAATGTTTACTTTTTTTCTTGTTTCCATATGGTTTGTTCACAGGCTTTTGCTTGTGTGTGTATGAATGCTCACTTGCATTGACTGCTGTGAGGGAATTGTTCTACTAATGCTGGCCATCTTCAAATCAATGCCTGCACATAACAACAGAAAGTGCCTCAGATGTAGTGGTTTCCACAGGACTATTGTTAGGCCTTTGTTAAGCATTTTTGAACCTAATAAATAATGTCAAAAGTCTCTATCCTAGCCAAAAATGTTCCCTTTGAAACAGTTCTAATAGTATTTTTGTTCTGCAATGTCTCCCAGTGTTGTGAAGAATTTGTGCCTCACAATAGGAATCTGGTATATCGCGTGCCGCTTTGCCTTTTTTTTTCAATATATTTTAAGATGTGAACTCTTCTTTCCTGAGCAGACATTTCTTATTCTTAACATAAATATTGCTTTTTCTTGAAAAACCATACAGCTTGGAACTTCAGTGCTGTAAATGCTACTAAATTTCATGAACTACAGGAAGAACAAATCTTAATAATGATGGAATGAAGGGGAGGAAAGGAAATTATTGGACTTAATTATAGGCTCTTTCAGTGAACCTCCTTTGTGTTTTGTTGCATAACTCATAATTAAATTATGTCTAAAGTAAGGTTTTAACAATTGATTTATGCACTGAAAAGCAATGATAACAATGGTCAAAGATGATCACAGTAGTCCCCTCTGGCTGTAATATCTATTAATCTAGACCATAATGACTATTTATTCTGGAAAAAACTCTAATTGGAGACTGTCTGTGATTCATTATGCCTTATATAGCACAGATTAACAATACATTTCATCTGTCCTTAATATGAAATATAATTTGTGGATAATATTCTCATTTCAGTGGTGCGGTAGTGTGTAGCAAATCAAGCTGGAAGAAACATATTTGCTAGACATATTTTATTTCTGTGCATTTTACTTTACTTATTTTAATTAGGCTCTGGGGAAAAATATCAAAACCCACATTTCTGTGCATTCATTCTCTCTATGGCACTGAAGCTGTTGGGTGTTATCTATATTAAAAAAACTGTTTCTACTGTGAGGTTTTTATCTAGTTATATCAGCTTAGAGATAAAAGAGACACTTTAACTTGTTTATTCACTATGGTAGAAATAAATATTAGATCTACAGCTGGAACTGCTTATTCGTGGTGTTACTTAGATACCCACAGCTTTTAGGGCCAGATGGAATCCACCCTAGGGTACTAAGGGAGCTCACCTAAGAAAAAGATCACCAAGCCACTTTGCATCATTTACCAACAGTCCTGACTAACTGGGGAGGTCCCAGGTGGCTGGAGGTTAGCTGATGTGATGCCAACCTCCCAGAAAAGCTGGGAGGAGGATTTGGGGAACTACAGGCCTCTCAGCTTGAGCTCAGTTCCAGGAAACATTCTGGAGCAGATAATTTTGGGTGCCACCAAACAGGACAACCAGGGGCTCAAAGCCAGCCAGCGTGGGTTTGTGAAACACAGGTCTGGCTTGGCCAACCTCATCTCCTTCTGTGACTGCTCAGTGGGTAGCAAAAGGCTCTGGATGTTGTCTGCCTGGACTTTGGTCTGCCTTGACACTTTCCCGCTGCATTATCCTGAAGAAACTGGGTGCTCATGGCTCGGATGGGAGCACTGCTCAGTGTGTAGGGAACGGCCTGGATGGCCAGGACCAGAGAGTGGTGGGGACTGGAGTCACATCCAGCTGCTGGCTGGTGAGTAGTGGTGTTCCTGAGGGCTCAGGACTAGGGCCAGTCCTGCTTCATGTCTTTATCAACGATATGGAAGAGGGGATCAAATGTCCCCTCAGTCAGTTTGCAGGTGACACCGTGTTGGGTGTGAGTTTTGATCTGCTGGAGGGAAGATATGACCTAGTGTCTGCCTTTCCCACACAGACAGCAGCTGCAGCATGCTGAGGTCTCTGCTCTCAAGAGGAAGAAGACATTTAATCACAATTCACCTGGATGCACAGAGCATGGGAGAGTATGAGCTGTCTGTAATGTAGTCAGCTTCAGAAATGCACTGTGAAATGAGTCCCAGGAAGAGTTTGGGCAGACAGCCCCTGCTGAAGCTGGTGTTCCATTGGTGCTTGAGGTGCCTATCCTGCCTCTAACGTGTGTGTCTGTGCATAGTCAGTAATCCCCAAGGTGCTTGAAGTCTCTGCTGCCTCCTTGCTCAGTGGATCCTCCAGGCTAACAGCGATTCTGTTTTGGGCTCACACTTAGTTACTGTCAGTTTGAATGAATCCCTTTCCAGCAGAGCCCAGAGGAGGTGCTGCTGGGGCTCCAGTGGTGTGGGACTCGCTGGTCCTGAGCTGGCCAGGCAGGTGGCCAGAGCTCTCCTCTGGCAGCAGAACAGGAGCTACATGAAACTGAGCCAGGAGCTTGGCTGCTGTTCCTCATCTGCTCTTGGCTCTGTGCTTTTCATGCCCTTCTGCTGGGGCTTGGCTGGCAGGACTTGGATGTGTGCACCTGGCCCGGCTGTCTTTTGGACCCAGCGTGGGGGGAATTATTTGCAAAGACAAGGAAGAGACTGTGTGTGATTCCATCTTCTCTCCAATAGACAGAAACAAAAAAAAAAAAAGCTAAAAAATCCTGAAATATTAATTTATCAAATCGAATTTATGGTGACACATGAAATGAGAAAGAAGTATTTATTATTCTAGTGACAGAATTGAATTGGGTTGTGCCAGTGAGGTATACACTCCTGAGATCAGATGAAACAGGCTTTTTTAGTGAGGAAACCCCCTGGTATCTTAAGAAAACACTGGAAAAACTATCCATAGGGGACTTTCTTTTTTATGTCATCCTCAGAAGTGTACCTGAAAAACACTAGTTGGCTAAATGGTTCACTGCAATTACATTATAAGGTGGACTTAGCACTTTTGCTCTTTGGTCTTTAATTAAAGATTTTGTATTTTTTAATATATTTACTGCCTACAAAAAATTTCAAGTTTGCTTTGGAAAACTTATACCTGTGTTTTTTGTGAACTGTTCCTTCTCATCCACAGCTAGTCATCACTCATGGACTAGAATTGCTTTTCTAAAATCACACATGATTTTCTCCTTCCCCTGATTTGAGGATTAGTTTTCTTGGTCACATATTCATACATGAATACAGGAGAATAGTCAATATTGGAGAATATGTCTGTCTTAACAGACACATGATAAACTCATGATTGTCGCTAAGTGAAAAAAGGAAAAAAAGACACATTTGCTGCTTGTCAGCTGCCTTTCACAGAGACTTGTTAAAAATGTTATTTGAGATGAATTTTTTATCAAAAGGACTGTTGAAATAGATTTTATACTAAAAAACGACTTTGCAAAATCTTGAAAAAGTTGAGCATTTTGGGGATAGGTGGCTTTACAAGGGAAAAACCATTATCCAAGTGATTGAAGTTGCTTTTTTTAATGGGAGGGACAATAATGGTTGATGGTGTTATATCCATTATTTCTCAGTCTTGAAGAAGTAGTCCAGGGGTGCATCAAGTACATCATTGCCAGCTGACCAAGGGAGGGGATTGTCCTACTCTACTCTGCACTGGAGTGGCCTCATCTCGAGTGCTGGGGGCATTTTTGGGTGCCATAATATAATACAGATCTAAAGTTCTTCAGGAGTGTCCAAAGTGGGGCCACAGAGATGGGGAAGTGTCTGGAGGAGAAATCCTATGAAGAGTGGCTGAGGGTACTTGGTCTGTTCAGCCTGGAGAAGAGACTGAGGGGAGAACTCACTGCAGTCTGCAGCTTCCTCCTGAGGGGAAGAGGAGCAGCGGGGCTGATCTCTGTGGTGACAGTGACAGGACCTGAGGGGCTCTGTGAAGTTGTGTCGGGGGAGGTTTGGGTATTAGGAAAAGGTTCTTCATCCAGAGGGTTGTTGGACAGCGCAACAGGTTCTCCAGAGAAGTGGTCACAGCACCAAGCTGACAGAGTTCAAGGAGCACTTGGACAACACTTTTGGGCTCATGGTGTGAATTTTTGGGTATGGTTCTTAGCAGGGCCAGGAATTGGACTCAAGAGTCCCTGTGGGTCCCTTGGGACTCATCCTACTCTGTGATTCTGGGATCAATGACCTAGTTCAGAGGCACAAGTTTGTGAAAACAGAACTGACTCCTTGCCTGTTGTGGAGTTGTTGGAAGTTTTGCCACTACCTTCAACAGAACTGAAATTTCAGGCATTTTTCCTGTCTGAAGCTGCTCATAATGGAATGTTCCTTTGCTATAAATGCAGATGCAAATGAATATGCTTCATGACTGGCTCTGCTGAACTGAGGAATTTTCAGGCTTGCTGCCTATTCCTATGCAATGCTGCATTTAAGAATCAAAAACAAGCCAAAATTTGATAAGCAGAGAAATTAGACTTCGAAGAATAAAAATAAGAATTTGATTTGGATAAATAAATGGCTTTATATGAGTCTTTTATTTCATGGAAGATTTACCTTCAAGAATTAGATTTGTGTAAATTAAGTCTAGAAGATTTTATATAATGGCAACTTCTTTGTTTCACGTAAGCATGAAGAGAACATACACTCTCAAAGAGGCTTCAGTAGGCTCTATAAGTATTGATTTAGATAATCTGCAAGAAAGCAAAAATATTTTCCACTTTTTTTCCTTTAACACAGCTGTCATACACAAATGAGTAAGTCCATTTCAGTACCTAAGATGTACCCATTGCATCTAGCTGTGCTGCACACAGTGATTCCCAAGGACATGTTGTGAAGATTGAAAGCAGACAAACGAAAAGTTATGGAAAAATGACATCTAATTCTGTCAGAGTTGCTGTTGTTTCTTCCTTTGTTAGTCAATTTGTATGTCTCTTGCCTTTACTGTGCTTTGGGTGCATGTTGTTAAGAACTGGCATATCTACTGAAATTCAGTTTTACCACTTATAGGGGTTTTTTAATCTCCATTTCATGATGACATTACATCAGCATTTTGTGTGTGCCCCCCCATACTCCCCAGCTTAAAGATGTGCTCTTTTAGATTTTTTTGTGTGTGTGACTTTAACAATGTTCTGTTCACATTTCCTTGGATAGACCCAACAATTGCTTGTTGACCCATTTTAACCCCTTTTGAGCATCATCTTCAAAGTGTAACTGTCCTTGACAATGAAAGAGACCTTCCTATTGTCTGGTCCTTCCAGGCAATCTTTAGCATTGAGTTAAATGGCTTTCAGATGGAGGAGTTGGCTGGAAGGAAGGAGACAAAGTGGTCTGTTGTTTCTGAGTGACTTTGCTAGAGTTTCCCTTTTTTCTTTTAGAATGGTGCATTTCTATAGAAGATGACAGACGTTTTGACAGGTGCAATATGCTTTGAACTGTTGTGTCAGATAATTCTTTTGTCTTGGTTTTTCCCAGCAGAGTGGTACATCTCCTTAGGATGCTGATATGCATATTGTTTGCTTTTCATTTAGTGTGGTGAAGCTTTCCATCCTCCTTTTCTCTCTCTCCCTCTCTAACTTTTTTAATGGCTCTTATATGTAGCTGACCCAGATGGGAAGGCAGAGTGACCATGACTTAAACTTCTCTCTCCAAACTTTTGATCATGATAACTGACACTTATAACTCAGGAAATTATAATGGTAATAGAGACAGAGCTGGCAAAGAAGCACAAAAGCACAATGTCAAATAAAATCATGTTAAAATCTCATCTCTGCCTGAAATGAACTACATTTGGGTAAAAAATGTGGTTTCAGGGCTCTTACTTCAGAGCAGGAAATATTTAGCTTTGTTCATCTGAGCACTGGCTTAGGTGAAAACAAACTGTAGTCCCATCACGTAATCAAAACAGTTTTGAGAGGAAAAGAAGAACTCCAAGCTAAAGTTTTAATACTTATGTGTTGTCTTGCTTCTAGTATGGATATTTTATTTCTTTCTTAATAGTCTTACAGTTACTGCAGAAAACATTTCTTGAGCAGGCAGATTAACTTATTTGGAGTATGTAGAGCATGTTTTATGTTTGTGGTCAATGTTTTTGAAGTGTCAGCTCTGGGGGTTTTTAATCCTGCTATGAATTATTGTGTTCTAAATAGCAGCACTGGTGAACTGCTCATGCAGAGAAGATATTGGAATTTGTGGCTGATGCTATCATTCTGTATCAGTCCCTGCTTCTGCCTGCCTGCCTTCCTGCTTGTTTTTGACTTAAACAGACTTTTTTACTATTACCTTTGATGTTTTCTTTTTATTTTCAGGGTTAACATCCCTTCTTTTGGTGGCCTGAGTATGACTCTCATTCATTGTGTCATGAATGACATCCGTGTTACTGAAAGACAATCTGACCCTGAAAAATTGAAAACAAGATCTTCTTTTGCAGTTGCTTCACATGGCACAAACTCAATGGGGAAGAGAGATTTAAAGGCTGCCAATCAAACAGAGGAATGGACAACATAATTTACTGTAACAGGGAGAGGTGACTTGGAAAGTGCTGCTTTATGAATCCTTGCAAAACATGTGAGAACTCAGTTTAATAGCTCATTGAATGTTTAAAATATTTATACCAAGTTGTTTTTTAAAATCAGGTACTAGCAGCTAAATCTCTGTAAACCATAGTGGGCTGACCTGGTGGTCTGATTTCTGAAAACGGCAGGAACCCATCAAACTGTGTTTTTCACATTCAGACTGAGAGTGTCTCACTCTAGCATTTTAGTCTACAATTTTAAAATTGACTGTGTTATTATGGTATATAGTGGGTAATCTTGCATTGAAAAAAAATATAATTACTTCTTCCAAATGATAATACTTATGGGAAGCTTTTGACTGGTGCTTATGATAGGCCAAACAGTGAATAGCTATATTTCTCTCTTTACTAGTAGATGCCTCAGTGCTACAAAGAGTTCTACAGCAGTACTTAAGCATTTGAGATCAAGGATCTGAAATAGATGGCTAAAACATTGAAATTCAGTCTGCTGCCATAGAAAGGTGCTAGTAATCATTATACTTGACTGTAAAAGTGCTTCTTTGGTAACACTGAAACTTTCAATCTCTACAGTTATTTTTTCTTCAAGTTGTTTACATTGGAACTCTTATTTTGTAAGTCAGTAGTGCAAGCATGATACAAAATCTGTTTTATTAGCTGGTCTCCTTAGAATACTGTGAATCTTAGGATACTTTAAAATACTTAGAATCTTACTGTGAAAACACAGTATTTTTGCCATCTCTGTTCTATGCTCACCTGTTACCACTAGTCTCTGGTTGCAGATTTCTTTAGTTATCACGATAACTGCTCAAAACTCCTTATCTCTAACCAGTAGAAAATACATTCACAACACCAGAAATTTCTAAACCGATTTTTGTGGTTATCTATTGTCGTTTTCTGTAGGCAGCTAAGAACAGGTTCTCATGAAGATTTTTGGACGGTCTCAACAAGAGGCCTATTTACTGACACCATCTCTAATTGGAGTGTGTCATGGGAAGCTCTCGTCTCAAGAGATCTGACATTGTTCCAGGAGGAACCAAGCAGATCCAATGCTAAATTGCTTCAGGCTCTTTTGCAAAGCAGAGCATTTCTGAAGCTGGGAGAATTTTGCCAAGGGACTCACAGGGCATGGATTTCTTGGGATGATGTGCATCACATTCAGTTTTATGGTTTCCCTTTCACTGCTTGAGGACATTGCATAGCTGAATAGGTTGAAGGGGAACCCACGCCTTTTTCACAGGAGTTCCAGTGTAAGCATGGCAGAGTCCTTGTTATGGTCATCAGTGAGATGGGTATTTATTACTTGATTGGTATCTGAAACTCCTATAGGGTTCTCATAAACAAAATGAAGGTGGTTGCTCTTTTGATCAGGTCTAGTAGGAAAATATGCAGAGAGTTCTCACAGACTGCTGATGCTTCAAAATATGTCCACTGTAACAATTCCCAGGCTATACAAACGTCATGGTTGTCAAGTGTTCTGCTTGCCCTTGCCATATAGACGTCATGGTTGTCACTGGAGATAGAGCGCTGTACCTTCTGCTGCAAACACATCTCAGCTCCTCCTGTCAGGGCTGCAATCGTGTGGAGAGCATGGGGAGACTATGCAAATTGGGATAGCATAATGCTGCTCATATGGGAGCTGACTGTGCTAATTCCCACGTTAATCCTGTGAGTGAGTGCAGTATGAACGAGACACTCACCCCAAGGGTGGCTAAGGCCAAGCCATGTGTTCCCAGCACTCAGAAAGCTGTGGCTGCTCTCCAGGTAATCTGCTGGACTCCCAAGTTCTCACTAAAAGGTGCACCTGCCACCTGATGGCATTTTCCATTATCCTAGAAGTGCTGAATGGGGAAAAATCTGTGAGGAATCCACTGATGAAAAGACATTTAATATCAACTCTGAACCTTTCCGCCAATTTGCTAAAGTTTGAATCACACAGTTAGCAAGAAGGCCATGTTGGGCTTGCCTTTGTCACAGGAATCATTTCACCTGTCTGGCAAAATATCAGATTGATGCAGGCTATCTTAGAGTGACAGAACATGAGAAGTAGCACTTTTCCCCTGTTTGAATTTCAGGAACCATTCCCTCATTGGATTGGAAGGAAACCATTAGTGACTCAGGCAGTTGATGATAGTTGTAAGTCTCTTTCAGCTGAAAATATTCTGTTCTATTCTATTCTATCAGCTGAAAATATTCTATTCTATTATATTATATTCTATTATATTCTATTCTTTCTATTTCTATTCCTCATAATGATGATGTCTAGCTATTGAGATTTTTCATCTGTGGGGGATATCCCTTGTGTAGGATTTTAAGGACAAATTGAAAGAGATGATGTACAGAGGCTAAACAAAGTTGCTTTGAATTCTACTGATTTAGGAAGAAAGCAAAATTTCCAGAGGTCTTGCAGGATATAAGGGGCAAACTATTATTGAACCTACTACCTGCAATCTGCTGTTGAACATAAATGGTAGGAAGATACATCAGTGGGATTTTGAAGTAACTCTAATCTTCACTTGGACAGCAATTAATATATTTGCCTGTAAATATGCGAAGTTCAACTGTCTGGCAAGGAAGTCTTGTTGAGAATTTTCCTTCAGCCAAAGGAAAAAGTGAGGAGGGGAAAGGGACGGAGAGAGAATCCCAGCTTGGCACCAGTGACTGTGCTCTGGGTTTGAAACTGGTCCCTGTATGTCATAAACAAGTTATGCTGATTACCCAGCACGTACAAGGCACAGCTGAATACTGAATAAATGTTGTGTCCAGGCTGCAAAAATGGGGGTGCAGGGGGGCAGAATAGTGAAGCCTGAGCCCTTGCCTATGAGGGTATGTGTGTCAGCTGTGTCTATCTGCAGAAGCCAAGAATGTTTTCACTGAGCTCAGATGTATCTTCCTTTTAGTGAAGCTCTTACAAAGCCAGTCCTGAAGGCCACCCTGTTATTCCCTTATATACTCCCTGGGGTCAAGGGCCTCAGTGGCTGAGGACTCAAAATCATCAATGCTATTTAGGAATGCATATTTGTGTTCATTCTAGACATCATGAGCCTGTGGGCAAGGCTCATAAATTGGAAATCCTGGGCCTGGGAACTCCTCCTTCCTCCAGAAGCATTGAGATGCCAACCTGTAATTTGTGTTCTCAAGGAACCGTGCTTTCCATGGTTGTGTGAATGCTCATGGCATCATGAAGGTGTTAATGGGAAAGGACTTTGGTTGTCAACTAGCACTTGTGCTTCTCCTGTGCTGATGAGTTAGCTCTTTTATGGCACCATCAGTCTTCCCATGATCAGTTCATTACATTAATTTCAAGCACAGATGCAATTTTCCTCAGATTTGCTACAGCCTTACTCTCCCTTCTCTAAATTGTACCATATTGTCTTGAAATGTAATTTGAGAGTTTTTGCTTTGATTTCCCATTATGTACACTGTGGAGGAAACTGAGCTAATCATGACATAGTCACATCTGCAAAAAAGAAATTTGGTAAAATAAACGGTGACAGAGACATACTGCATGTGCAACTAGTAAAACTAGGACAAAATCTACACTTGCTAATGAATTGTTTCAGAGCGATGTACAACTTGAAAAATTATCACCTAAGTGGTGAGCAATCTTTCTCTGGAAAAATTATCACCTAAGTGGTGAGCAATCTTTCTCTGTCCCAGTGCTGCTTTATGGTATGATGCATATTTCTGGAGGAAATGCAGATGAGATTAAATAGCACACAGCTTCTCAGCCTCCATTCTGAACATCATGCACTTTTCTGGACATAATACAGATGAGAATATACATCTTGTGCAAGCTTAGAAAAAATGGTTCTTAGATGGTTTTCATCTTGATAGCTTTAAGGCAGGTTTCCTATATCAAGATGAAGATTTCTGATGATGAAATATTTCACTCATGGCCCATTTTCAAAATATAGAGAATACTGTAAATTACTATGGTGCAGGAAGAGGAATTACACTGATCATCTCATGTTCAATTTAGTTTTAATTTTTCTGATGGATGAATGCTGAAAAAACCTTAGTTAATTTTTATGTGTCAATGTTCCAGTAAAATGCTGATGTGGGTTTCTCTGGCACCTACTGACTTGGGGTAAGGTTGGGGTTGGACATCTCAAAGTGATATAAATATTTATTTTTTAATTCTATGCAGGGGAGAAAGAGAATCCAAGACTTGTATTTTCCACAGTTAGCAAAACACAGATTATTTTTAAAACACCTGATTTGAACAGGGTTTATTCTTGAACTGGCTCTATATGAGCAGGACTGGTTTTGTTCCCAAATCAGAGGGGACAATGCAGCATAGCATGTTTGCAGTGTGTTTAAGCCTTTTTACTATCTGAAAAACGTCTCTGGTTATACACATATACCTGAATCCTGCACCACTGCCCAGACCAAATAAATCAGGCATCGTTCCAAGGCCAAGTCTTCCAGTTATCTTTCAGAATACCTATGACCTAGGAAAGAACACACTAAAGCAGAAGGATTGCTTCAACCTGCAAGGAACATCCTTGTTCCTACCAGAGTTTTGTTCCTGGGAAGCAAAATGCTAGCAGAACATCACTGCTTCTCTGTGACTGTAATTTGCCCTTGGCTGCCTCACAAGTCAAAGTTTTTAGGGCATAAATGTTTATAAACTTATATTTCCCCAACATATTTTATTGTACATATAAAGGAGAAATAAAACAACATATTTTATTGTACATATAAAGGAGAAATAAAACATGTATTTGTTTTGCTTTTATTTGCTGGCTTAGAAAACTGGAAAGTCTAATGTGTCTAAGAACCCATTTTTCATGAATAATTTTCTTTATTTTTTCTCAGCATGAATGACAAGCTTCCCACTTAATCTGCAATTTGTGCAATATTTTACTCACCTGTAGGTACTCAATATCAATCTTGCAACAAGGCTTCTCTTTGTTTCTCACATAACTAATCACATTTTTAAATTTATCTTGTATTAGTTCAAATTCAGTGCAGTAAGGGATAAACAGTACACAAGGGAACTTGGGACACTCTGGACCCTCTATCACTTTTGACTACACCGTGACCTATTAACTTAAAGAGCAAGCTCAGCTAGGGAGTAACACTTGCCACAGTGGGATTTCAAAATCTAGGCTATACTTCTTTGCAATTATTTTTCTTCATAATTTTATTTGAACTTGTTAGCTTCAAGAATACTCCCCTAGCAGAAAAGCAACTGGTATCATTGTTATACAGTTCCATGGCTTGCCAATCATAGGATGTTTTCCAATCCTATCATGTTTTGCCTGTAATGAGACAATGGCAATATTTTGTTTTAGATGTACTAGAAATTACAATGGAGAAAGAAAACAGAGCTGATCTGTTTAATGGGATGAGAAGTTATTTTCTTCCTAGTTTCTTATTACTCTGCTGCTTAATTCCTGGCAGCATTGCATTAATGTTAAGCACTGGTCCCCAGCACCAAGGGGCAATTTATCATCTATCTTGGCAGGCTTCCTGCCTCATCCTGCACCTGCCTCCTTGAAAGAAAACAAGACATCAGATACTTATTCAAATAATGCAGTAGCTGATCAGCAGAGTATCTACACAATGGTAAGTTATCCATGATAAAAGGACAACTTTTTCATGCATTATATGTGACATATGTGTCCTTTCTCTTAAGATTTATGACATTCATGACGGTTACTATTGTTACTCTAATCAAATCTTTTACAGCCTAGCTGCAAAGGTTCAACTTATTGTCAACAGATTTCTATATGAGTCAATCATGCAATTTCATAAATGCTTTGAAACACCTGCACTCTCCTTGGAAGTGCAGAAATAGCAGTATCACCATCTCATCTTTCAAGGCACGAAACTGCTGTGCCTCAGTAATTCCCTATTTGCAAACAAAGTGGGAGACGAGTCAAAACTATATGTTCACTTGCAGATTTGCCCCATATGACGCATACATCTGTTACACACACGCATGAGTGTGTACATTTATATATGTATTTGCACCTACATGTATAAATGTGGGTGTGTATATACATAAACTTCCTGAAGGATGGGTTATGGCCTTAAAGCACAAATGAAGAAGATATCAAAGGAAAGCTATATCTATGAGTCAGCATGTGAACAGAATCCTATTCATAAAAAGGATATATAAAATCTTATTCACAAATATGAAAGGAAAGGTCGTGTATTTTACCAGGAATTTGCATTTTCAAGCCTCACTGGAAACCAAATGCATAACTGCTAGAATGTAGGATGTCATGTTCCTGCTGGCATGGAAATGGGTTCCTTAGCTAACAGCATTAATTAGCCGGAGGTGTGGAGAACAGTTCTCTGTGGTTCCACTGATCCCATGGGAATGTCTTCTGCCTTCTCTGAGCCTCACTACTCATGTGTAAAATACCTGAATGCAGCCCTTCCCTCTGCCTTGTCTGCATGTGTAGTTATCAAAGACACACACAGGCACCAGTTAGCTCCTTGTATTTGGCCCAGAGCATTTAAAATATTAGAACAATGCAGCTGCATATGGCAGCATGGTGATTGATAGAGCCAACTTACGTTCCATTAAGGAATACTTAACTATCTATGATTGTTAGGAATCCATATCAACAACCCAATCTGCTAGGACCTGTAACTCAGGATAATTCTTTCTTGAGAGCTCTCAATTTAAAAAACAAAGAGGGAATAGGAACACTCAGTGAAAATGGAGCAATTAAAGAAAAGTGGCAAGAGTTTAAGGATATATATATATATATATATATATGCAAGTGGTGCAGGTGAAGAGGTACCCTATAGAACACCTTGTTAAGTGAAGATGTACCGTGCAGAGCTGCTCAAATCACTAAAAGACAAAATGCTTTTTCTCAAGGTACCCATCTCACAGTGGAACTCGAATTTAGGAATCCCTGTGCCAGGCAAATGCCCTGGGGCTGGGAAATGGCTCATCTCCCTTTTTCTTCTCAGAGCTGTTGCAGTCAGACATAAAATTTTTAAATTTGGCAATAGAGAAGGACTATAATGGTGACAAAGTACTTTAGGGTAAGCTGTTTATTTAAAGCTCATGTTGTGAAGGATTTTAGCACAGAACATCACATTTACCTACTGAAATGCCATCTACAAGAACCATTTGATCTAGAGGCTAAATCTGATCTGTGTTTCTGAAAGAATTCTTCATATTGATATTCTGATCAGGATTTTCGTTGTTTTTTTTTTTTTTTCTTTCCATAGCTTGGTCTGCAGCTGAGGTCCTGTTTTATTTTCTGCCCAAAAGGAAGATTTTCTAGTTGTCTGCAAAACTAATTCTATAGCTTAGAATAAATAGGTCTCTAATTTGTCGTAGACTGGCTGAGCATTAGAAATATTTGCTACCTCCAGAAGATCCATAGATCTGGTTCTGCCTTTATCCCTAGGGTTGTGAGAAGGTGCCTGTAAATTTGTCAAGCTTCTTGGAAGACTTTTTCCTGTTGTAGTGCTTGCAGTGGTGCAAACAGCAGTGCCAAAAAGCTGGTGGAGGGCTGTCTTGCCGTTGAAGGATGAGAGCTCTGCTGGTATGCTAAATACAAACATTTTTGTTGCTACTCCTGTCTAGAAAATTGGTTTTCGTTCTTTCAGGCTAGAATTTTGCTGAATTTACGTGATCTTGATGTTTGACAGAGGCCTCTCTTCCCCCCAAGAGAGCAGAAAAAAGAAGAAAACCAAAACATGCTGATCAGTTAACAGTGCTCTTAACTTCTGAAACCATGCTTTAGAAAGGGCCAGGGCCAAGTGCTGTGGGTTCCTGGAAGCTGGCAGACAGCACCAGTATAATATTTGGACAGAACCACCAAATTTCAAATGTTTCCTGGGTTGTATGGTTGGGGCTTCTTAATGTTCTGTTCTTGCCCTGGTGCTGGGGCAGCTCAGTAACTGGGCAGGTTTGGTAGCAAAGTCTTTCTGTAGCAAATCATCCCCCCAAAAATCAGAGTATTTCTCTCCTCACAGCATGGCCTGGGACTGTACTGCTCTTGCTCAGCACTTCACAGCTGGGGCTGCCCTGGGGAGTTGATTCTGGCTGTTGGACCTCAGAATCAAGGAGAAAAAACCACTGGAAATGCACATGGACTTTTTTTAGTCATCCTGTATATATGGCTATTTGATTTCTCAAGTTTCCGTATGTGTTTGGATACCCTAATATTCCTAATGAGTCCTCGTGTGCAACTGCTTAGCAAATACCAACCTTAATGCTTGTGATTTAGAAGCTTTGTTCAGTGGCCACAAAGGCAGAATAAATGCAGAAGGCTTTGTGTATCTGGTTGCTTGGGCAAGTTGCCTTACTTAACAAATGCAAAGATATTAAATTTCTATTCAGATGATTAAAAAAGAGCTTCTTCATGTTTTACCGCATGACTTGCTCTGTTTACGCTGCATTAGGTGTTTACTATAGTGACAGAAAAATGGCACCTTCTCCATCTCCCTCTCTTCTCCTTTGTAACAGATGTTTCTTCAGAAGCACTTGCTGATCACCTGTATCTCCAACAGCATCTAACGATATTTCATTAAAAAAAAAAAAAAGGGTGAGATGTATGCTCGCCTTTGTTCTGTTGAGTTTTGATTTCTAAAGGTAACAGCTAGTGTCAGGTTTCTCAAACTGCTCCTTCTATTTCTTGTTTTCAATTGAAACGCTGTGCAGTGTCAGCAAAACCCACAGCTCTCTGCCACGCTCTCTTTTGTGTGGCAGTCGTTTGACACGTGAAACTGGCAGCTGCTCTTAAAGGACCCTGCAAATTACCCGTATTAGAGATACAAAACATGGAGGGGTTCTTTTTCACCATGGTGGGAAGCTTTCTTCACTACAGTTAATTCAGGGGTAAACCTTTAGTGCCGTAATTAAAAAGAGGAATGAAAGAAGAGAGCGTGTTGCGTGCAACAGGATTGCTAACACCGAAAGGATGGGATGAGATGGGATCAGAGCAGCCCTTGGAGGAGTTAGAGGTTCACGTCTTCCTACGATTATTCTGACTCCTGAGCTGTAGTTGGGTGAACTTTCTGACTGCAAGCGACTGTTCTGTGCCTGCTGTCACCGCAGATATTTGTGCTGTGTTTGTCTCATACACGGAATTGTCACCAGGTGAGAGCCTCTGGGAAGAGTGTGACAATGCCACAAACTGTCCTGCACCCCTTGGACACTCCTGTTTTTCAGTGAGGTTGCACATGACCTTGGGCCTGCATGGTCTACAAGCATGCAAAGTGAAATTTTAGATAAGTATTACAGATTTTAAGTGAAAGTGGTAGAATGCTGAGAATTCATTACTGTATTTTGGAATTGTTTTTAGAAAGTGTTCCACCCTACAGAATTAAAGCCTAAGGAGGACAAAAGCCTTGTGCTGTGTTTCTTCAGAACATCTAAAAAAGTTAAATATCCATAATAAATTTTTAAAAATACATGTGAGAATTACTTTGTCCCTGTCCTACTGATCTTCTCCTGGAGAAGATATTCTGTTACTTCAATTAATTTATGGGTTGGACCTATAATTTTGATAAATATTTACTGAACCAGTGTTTTATCAGATGTCAGAGAACATAAAGGGCTTAGTTCCTTGGGCTCCCAGCAACCTCTCATTTTAGCATGTATGGAACATTCATCTTTCATCAGGAATGCATAAAGTACTTTGTTAATTTGTAGTAGGAGATTTTTGTCAAACTTCAATATTTAACTTGGCTGTGTCATACGAAGGATGCTGACCATACAGCATTCAATTGGAAAATGTCTGCCAAAGGTTTGTTTCACAAGTGGAGCTTGCAAGTATGGCATGGATGGTATGGAGCTGTGTCAGAGAAGATTTAGGTTTGATATTAGGGAAGGTTCTTCACCCAGAGGGTGGTTGGGCAGTGGAAAAGGCTGCCCAGGGCAGTGGTCACAGCACCAAGCCTGACAGAGTTCAAGAAGTATTTTGGACAATGCTTTCAGGCACATGGTGTGACTCTTGGGGTGTCCTACGCAAGGCAAGAATTTGGGCTCCATGATCCTTGTGGGTCCCTTCAACTCAGGATGTTCTATGATTCTAAGTACTGGGCAAAGCCAAGACGTTCTTAAAAAGGATTTTACCCTTGCAGGAGAAAGAGGAAAAATGGTGTGGCTCCCTCCTGAGATCCCAGGAAAGCTTCTCTCCCAGCAGTATGAGCAGCACCAACCCAGGGGCAGGAGGGATATGTGTGTCTGGGCAGATGCCAAAGGACTGATAGCCTTTACACACACTGGAAAAGGAAAATACTTGGATTTAGGACTGTGCCATCTTCCACATGGACCCCCAAATGTAGCCGAAGAAAGAACCTGTGAGACATTTCAGGTAGGGACAACAGGCCCCATCTGCTTGGAAGGCACTGGATGTCTGGAAGAAGAAGAAACTGGATTAAACCACGGATAGGACCAGAACATCTATATCAGCAGAGCTCCATGGAACATGTCCAGTGACTTGTTGTCATTAAACAGGAGAGTTTGGGAATTAGTCTATCATGTCCATATCAGGTGAGGGTCAGTGACATGAGAGCAACGTTTCATCAGGACTCTGAAAATAACTGCTTGCTCATTTTCTGGAAACATCTGAGAGGATGCTGCCTTCCTATCCTCAGCAGGCTTGCAAATCAGTTTTTAAAGCTGAAACAGTTCCTTAAAAGAGCGATGCCATTGTGTGTCGGGACATAGAAGTTGCAAATTCTGGCTGCTTTTTCTGGTTAAGCACAGTGTGGTGATGGTTTTTCTGTTTCTCACTGATGGAATTGCTGAATGAGCAATATGCAGGTTTGGTCTCATCCAGAAGTGATGCAAATCAGCAGTTTTTTCTTTGTCTTCAGTGGTCTTTTATCTGGCCATTTGTGCTCTTTGGCAAATGATATACAAATTAAATGAGTCATACAAATGAACACACAATTAAAAGTTTAGATTGGCTTTGGTGCACTAATATCTGAAGTAACCATGCAAATCACAAACCAGCTATTCAACTGTAATATCAACACATGAACAATTTTGAAATCTGAAAATATTTGGTGAAAGCATTTGTGATTAGATTTGAATAATTTATAAGTTACGTACTTTCGCAGGCTGCCCACAGTAATCCAAGTAGAAATACAGGAGAAACTAATAAAATATATTGATAACTGCAGATTATCCTTGCGGTAATTTTAAATGAAGTCAGCAACTGTTAAATGCTTTTATTTAGAAATAGAAAAATTGCAGGAGCCCCCCGGTGGTCAAAATACACCTCTCCAGCTAAGTCATATTGCCTTTAAGGTTAAATAATTCAGCTAATAAAATAAGAATACATTTTATACTTCTCCATTACTGAAGTGTTTTATAAGCTATAAAGAGAAAGAGGGAGGAAAAAAAGATGCCACAGCAAGGTGTATGTGTCATGTCTGTAAAACAAGACTCAGTAAAAGTTGTTTCCTACTTATTTATAATACTGAAACCAGTGTAAAAGATCTTGTTTTCTGCATTAGGGTGGGACTGCGTCTGACATAGCTTTGAGTATTCTTGAGTACCAGGAGATAACTGCAAGATTTAGTATGCTTCAAAAAGAAAAATTACTTCTCACTATGCTTTTATTTGCAGTCTTCTGGAATAAAATCACCAAGTACTCTCAAAAATGCTTTAGCTACTCCTGAAATGCATTGAAATGAGTGGTCGAGAAAAAAAAAAAATCAGAATCTGCTTTGGTTAAAGGTTGCTGCTGGCCCTACCAGTTACTGGGTAAGTAGGAAGCAGAAGCAGGTATACAGTTAATTATATAAATGTTAATTGCATACTGAAGGGGAGATGAATTTCCCAATTACATGGGAAAAGACAGAAACTGCTGGTTTTCTGGACTGCATTTTTTTCTCTACAAAACAAAAAATAATTTGCATGTGATTCTGTAAGATTCTGTCTGTGATCTGTTGAAAGTATTTTAACACTGGTTTTACAATGAAAACCACAAAAAGAACATTTAGCTATGGAGCAGAATAATATGTTGTTGTAAGGATGGGGGCAGAAATAACAGCACGAGAGTTTCCTCTGTATGGTATCATATATTTCTGGAGGTGACCCTGTTCAAATTACTCTTGTTCAAACTGACTGCTTAGCAGGGGCTGTCGAGGTAGGAAATGTGATCCTGTTTGTCACAGAGTCTGTCAACGTGTGAATGGAACTGCTAAACTGATTTACAGTGTTTTAGCACAGCTACTCTGGGACATGTGAGGCTAGAGTTATGGAACAATTACAGTGAAGACATCGGTGGTATTTCATTTATGAAAGGTCTGTTCATGTTCTTTAATTAGGCCAATCTAACCACAGTAATTTATGAGCTGTAGTTGGCAAAAAATAGTCTCAAAAAGTTAATTATCGTAGACAGTGACTCAGGAAACTCTGATCTGCAAATGTTTTGCAGCTAAACCAGTGTTACTTATGTAGATACATGCATTAAGAACTTTTAAAATCTTCCCTATTTCTTGCATAGGACACACTCGGAGAGCTCATATAGAGGAGATGATGCTCTTTGGACATCTCGAAGGTCTTATCCTCAAAACAGCCTTAAAACCTTACTTAAGCTTATTATATTAGCCATTTTTCTTTTCTATTTAATTTTCTATTAAACTAGCCCTTGTTCCATTGATCTTTAAATCTTCTAATGCTGTTATTGTCAAATATTTTGTCAGGTAGCTTTGATTGGAATAACATGAAAAGCAAAGACCATTGTGCTACAATGAGGGCTTGGTGGCTTTTGCTGATAAACTTGTTAATATTTTTAAAATGATGAAAATCTCTGGGTCCTTGGTGAATCTCATTCCTTGTACCACTTTTGGACAGGTTTTCACAAGACTGAATCCACCCTGGAGAACTGAGACAGTCACTTTACTGCACAACTGCCCGAGACTCAGCATGGTACAGGTAAGCCAAGGATTGCTTCCTCAAGGCCTTCTTAACTTTTATATATTGTGTTTATATTCTTGTTCAAGTGCACCAACCTGTGTATCTAATAACAGACAGTTCTGATTGTCTTGATAAACTGCTGGTTTATCCTGGGTTCTGGTCCCTTTCCTTATCTGATCTCTGCTCAGGCTTGCTGTTGGGTTTGATTCATCTGATCTCTCAGCTTGTCTTTATTGCACACCCCACAGCTTGCTGAATGAAGGCTGATCTCAAATAGCACCTGCTTTGGAAGATTTGATTGCCCAATTTGGGGACCTTAAAGCTCTCGGATGGTTTATAATCCAGTGACTGGGTTTTTCTTTTCTCTAATGTTACACACATTTGTGTGAGTTTTTCTCTGGCTTTAAGTATAGTGATACATTTACACAGATGGTAAAGTTCATAAATGCTATAATGGGCAAATTTGATGACTCTTATAAGATACTGGGCACGGCTCTGTGTATTTGTGTGTATTTTTATGATTTCCAAATACCTCAAACATTTCTAAAAGTTCCCTGAGTAGGAGTTTTATTTTTCTGTCAGTGAAAAAAACCATAGGAATAGCTGCTGACATACAAACCTTCATATCCCCACACTATTACTATTGGCAAAAACTCTAAAACAATTAAAATCCTGAAATTAGAAGCAACTGGAAACCTTACTAAGCTGTCAGTTGTACCAGATACTGCCAACTGCTTGTACTTGCAGTATTTTTCTGGGAAATTTCCCACAGAAAATTGAATGAGAAGGGTTTTTACATGGTGATAGAAAGCAGGAACAGTTTGGTGCAGAGGAAGGTAGTGATTCTATTATTCAGATTGGGACTATCACTTCCTACATCAAGTAAATGTGAGAAGACAATGGCAGTAGTTATCAGAAACATGAACAAAGAGGTCAGGTCTGGTATTTCTGGTGGTGTCTGGATGATGGGAAACAATGTCAGGTAAAAGAAAAACACTGTCAAGGTTGTTAATTAAACTTTTAAATTGATGCCAAAACCCTTGAATTTGATGTGGAAAGATAAGATGGGGCAACAGGGTAAAAAAATGATCTTATTTGCACTGGGCATCATACAAAAACTTCCTGATCCCGGCCTTGCCAGAGAGTATATGTATAAAGTGATGTTAGTAGGTGCAATTTCAGCATCAAGGGATTTAAAATAAAATTTCTTGCCTCTTCTGTCCATTTTTGTTTTTTATGGCCTATTGCATGTAAATCCCAGCAATATACATTCCATTACACTGGGCAGATGCCATGCTGGTTCAAGAAAGCTTACCTGAGTCTAGAGATGCCTAGAGATGTCTAGATGATATCTACTTACTTTAAGAGATCTTATCCTTGTACATCCTTTTGAAAATAGCCCAGTGTTCAATAATTCCCCTCTTTAATTCTGATCACGATTGTTGAGCAGCTTTATATAATTTTTCTACTGAATGCATTTCCACAACTGCATAAACTGTTTCTGAATCCAGTGCAACTCCTGTGCAAATGGGAGAAGTATTCAGACTCTTAGGCAAATATCTAAAGTTTAATTTTTATCCTGATCTGATGAAGGTTATGGCGAATCTAATTGTAATAATACTGAATTGCTGGAATAGCACCTCTGAAAACTCCTGTTAACAATGCAGGTCCATGGTCACTGTCTCCTATTGTGTCCCAGGTTTTTATGCTGAGACTGACAATGCAATTGGAAGACTATGTGGGTATAGTTTTTGTTGTGATTAAACAAACTCTTGCTGAATCTTTTTGACATTCAGCTGTTGCTGAAGATGTTAAAGCAAAAGTAAATGTACTAATCATTGGTAACAAAGCAGCCTAATCCACACTGACCTACAATTTGTTTAGGATCCTTTGGAGCAACAAAGAGATTAAAGTATATAAAAAAAGAAGAGGTAAATAGTGGGTCAGAGATTAGAAGTGAAAAAGGAAAAGGCTGGCTTCCCCCAGACCACACACTGCTAGTGGACTTTTGGTCACTGATTGTTAGAAAATGTTTCATGTTTCACTTTCCCCCAGAACCTTAGAAACAGAAGGTTTGATTGGCACTTGTCATGACTGATAGAGAGAAGAAGATGCTTTGGTAAAAAGGAGAGGGAGGCAGCCGTGTCAAAAGCAGAAATAGTCAAAGGATGATTCCTCCTTTCTGTGGTTTTGTCTCTTTCTAAATTATTCAAATCTGGGTGGCATCTTAGGATAACTGGCATTTTGACACAGCTTAAAGGATTGTCTCACTAACTCTATTGAACTAAGGCTGCCATCCTTTTTAAGAAAAATTATAAAGAGGCAGATCTTCTATAATCTGATATGTATACAAACCAAAGGCAGCTTGATGCAGGCGTCTTAAATATTTTGGAAGGGGGGCAGCAATTTTATCCGTTTTGTGACTGATTGTCTTCTGAATCCATCTGCAAGAATGCTACTTATTGGTCTAAAAAAGGCCTTTATTTGATTTTCTTTAGAATATCCATAGTTGTTTGCAATGCATCTGGTGGTTACAAATCCAAGTCAGGCCAGCTGGATCAGAATCAACAAACGTGGGGAATTTTCTCAGTCGAAAGAAGGTACCTCACCAACAGGGAATCTCCTCTATTGATGGTCATCCTGATTATGGATTTTTCTTTTTAGGGGCAATTTTCTTTCTTTCTTTTCAGAAAGGGACCGTGTCCCCTCTTAGTGCTTTGTCTGAACCATGCTGGCTGCCCTAAATGGGCTCCCCAGGGTTAGGAGCTCCTCTGTCATTCTAAGCTGCCATTTTATGCTTTGGTGTCCTCTTCACTTATCCATAACCACAGCCAAATCCTGCTCACTTTATTCACAGGAATCACCCACTGAAATAAATAATTGCATAAATTTTGGATTAGAAGGATTAGATGTCCAGTGGCATTCTGTGCTTAACTTCTTACAATCATTTAGCAAAGCCCATGATTCCCACACTGTTACAACCATTGCACTTGGCTGTATTGAGAAGGAAAAATATCATCTTGGCCCTCGTATTGATGTATTTGCTTTGAGCTCTTAGCAAGCCAGCCAACAGCCTTTGTTGTTTGGCTCAGTTTTTTTTAATTCCTCATGAAGAAAATCTTTGGTTTTCTAAAAAGAGCATCTACATTGGGCTGACTCTTTGCACCTATGGTGCCCAGGGGGTTTCAGAGGTCCTTCATCCCCACCCAACAATGGTCACCAAGCTGAAGACTTCCTAATGGACAACTTAAAGTGTTAAATAAAACTAATTGGATATAACTTGTAATGAAATAAGGCTTAGCTCTTGACAGATTTGTCTGATGGGTTTTTTTTCTAGTAGCCAGTGTATCTTCTAAGATGAATCTTCTAGACTTTTATGAACAGGACATGCACGTGCATTATTCCAATAACACACCAAGACAATTGTACAAAATTTCTGAGGAGAAAGCTGAAATGGGAGTACTCATGATGGAGGGGATGTGAGGTAGGAAACTTCTTTACTTGCAAGAGAAATATGAACTCTCAGCACTTTAAACTATCAACATCTTGACTGCTAAACTGGAAAGGGCCGAAAGATAGGCATCCCTAGTCTCTAACATTTTTTTTTCCTGATTTGGAGCAATTCCCTGTGTTTATGTATGATTCACCTTTTGTTATCTAGTGGTAAAAGAACCAGTTATGATTCACATGAAGAGAAAGATAGCTCTTTGCTGCTGTCAGGACTTCTGAACTCTGCAGAAGGCCTTTGTAAGACTTAGGAGGACTTTGGTAGACTTGCTGACCTGGATTACAGACATCCCCAAGGTGAGGAGCAGTGAGAGGAAGAAGAAGCGCAAGTCTTTCATTGTCCTGTGTAGAGCCAGGAGTTGGACTCAATGATCCTGCTGGATCAAACTCAGCGTATTCTATTTTCTATGAGTCATATTAATTCATCCTGCTTCCAACATGGTGAGTTTCTATTTTAAGCTTGTATTTGATTCCCCTGGTTGAAGGAGAAGAGGGTAGCTGCACCATTAGAATCAAACTCCTGCCTGCACCATTTTCTATTCTGTTGCCATAATTCAGACGTGATTGTGATTACCAAATAACCCTTAATCATCCCAAATACACTTCTGAAGGTTATGTCCTCTGTAAAATGATATCTTTCATGATAGCAGAAGAGACAGGGGGTCTATTTTCAAAACTAAATAATACACTCAGAACCTGAGCAAGCCTTCCTTTTACACAATTGAATCTATTTGTGTCTATAAAATAATTAGATTGTCATGTGCAATTGCCCAGAAGAAATTCAGATTCTGCACCAGTGACATGCATGAGAGTTATAATTTTTTTGCATGTGCAATTTAGGATGCTTTGCTGTATAATCCTGATCCAAGGAGTTTTCAAATGCACTATTCCATCTGATTAGAACTGAAAACATTTTTTTGATTTCACCCTGTGATTGGCAAATATGAGTTGCATTAAGTAAGTCTTCACAGATTCTGGAATTAGGTCCCAGATTTAAAATAGACAGCAACAAGTAAGGCAAAATCTTGAACGACCAGAATATCCTAAACTGAAATTATTTGTCCAGGTTGCAGAAATCTGTGGCCTTAAAGAGCCGACTGTATGGTCTGTATTTTCCCCAAACTGTGAAATTAGATTCCTTTTATGGATCCATCACGGTAGTATGGAGCCATTAGATACATCATCCTACACTTGTCAGCCAGCCTTTCCTGTTCATCAGGACTGTAAAGCATATTAAGCAGACAATAATAGTACCCTTCAGGATGATTAGGTTGTCACGTTTTCCAGCTGAATAATGTACTTTGCTCCTGAATCCCACAAGCAGCAGAGGGCTTCTCTCAAACCCAGGTCCTCCATGCTCCGCTTGTTAAGGTGGTGCCAGGGATGTTTCTTTCTCCTCTGCCATCGAGTTTTCTTCTCCAGTTCTTCCAGTGTGGTACCTGTGAGGTGCCAGGTCTTCAGACAGCCATGCTTCATCAAAAATCTCCAGTTCCTGGAAAGAGGCTGAAATGTGTTGGCAAGCTGCAGAGTCACAACGCTGAGTGAAAAGAAAGTTGTTCAAACAACATCTAATGGACTTAATCCCCACTTCCTGCCCTTTCAGGAGAACAACTGAGTTTCAAAGGCAGTGCAAACTAATATACAGTTCCTAGGAACAGTTTGACAAAGTTAAAAACATCCATCAGACTGAAACTGGTAGCAAATAAAAGTCTCTCAAGAGACTAGAAAGGTGAAAGACAAATTTCTTTTGTGAGTGATTCAATCTACCCAGTGACCTGCAGCCTGGCCATGGCCAGGCATGAAAAGCACAGCCTGCCCAGAGCAGTTTCTGACCTCAGCAGCTCCATTTCCTTGCTGTGAATGCCAAGCTTGGGCAGCTCTGGAGCTGCTTTGGTGCCTTGCAGGGAAAATTGCATCCATGTCCTGTAGATGTTTAACTTAAGTGGGGACAAACTCATATCCAGCTGTTTCCTTTTTAGAGTCAATAGGTATTTCAGGGGTCAATCTCAGATTTAGCATTTTTATGTTTACCTCCTCTGCTAGATGCTCCTTTTTTTGGTTGCATATGTACAAGAAAAAACCCCACAACTCAAACCCCCCAGAGATATGTTCCTGTTGCTTCCTTGGAAACTCATTCCCAATGGGTGGATGACAAGGTATCACTAACTTCAGACCTCCTCTAGCTGTGCCAGAAGTACCATTGCTGTGAGGCAAAGTCACGACCTGTTTTAGATGGGTCAGTTTTGTGCTTGCCAGTTTTATGTCATCAATGTGATTATCATCTGAGCCACTTTGTATTTTTTCCCCCTGTATCAGGTCTGTTTTGCAATCTTTCTTGTGTCATTAAGTGAACGCAAGGATGTTAGAGTGTTACACAACCCCACGTTGTACCTTTCTGGCTGCCTTGACAAAATACAAGTACATAGCCATGCCTGGTTTGGATGCCATTTGTAGAGCTGGGGACAAACTCCAGGATGTTCTGCTGCCAGTGATCATACCAGTGCCATGTAAATCTTCTGAGGTGCCTGCAGGAATCTGAACTTTTACCACAGGGATAGGTGTGTGCACAAATGAGCTGTGGGGTTTCTTGCCCTGTTGCCAGCTGTGCTCATTCTGCCAGTCCTCCTCTTCTGGGCTGGGGCATCCTCCTCTTGAATCACTGCTGACAGCTCCTAACAATACAGTGGTGGCCCTGCAGCCACTTTTCCCAGCCACACTTGCTGTCGGCAAGATTCACGCTGAAAATGCCAACAAAGCAAATTATATGCTATTGTACAATCGTGCTATAACCATTTCTGTAGAAAATGTGCCTTTAATAAGTGAACTGCAAGAAGTTTCTTTCTCTTCTGTGTTTAGCATAATGAACCTTCAGACAGCATTTTAAGGAAAGCATAGCAGTCACTGAGCTCCTATGTCTATGTTTATTTATTGAACAATTTACGTTAAGCGGCAAGTATAATTAGCTTTTTTGAATAGACACTAAGCAAAACTGGAGTGTTTTAAAAACATAATAGGGCACCCTGCAGGGGTTATCTTCTTTAATATTTTATTCAGAAAAGATATTCCTGGATGCCACAGGTTCTCCTGTCTGACAATGCTTAATGGCTGATGTTCCAAGATCCTTTCTGAGCCTTGTCTGCAGGCAGGCAAGCAGCTGCCCTCAGGAGACTTTAGGAAGCCTTGTCTAGCAAAGGATGTTAAGGCATACTGCTAGACAGTTTGGCACAACTGGCACGTTTTAACAGTCTAGTCAAAGCAAAGCTACTAGCCTTGACTCATTCAAGTCAGGAGGAGGATTAATGAGGCGGAACCCAAGCAGAGGTGCAAATACCAAGGCAGGGCTCGACGCTGGGGTTTTCAGGTGTGTGTGGATAGCACAGTGCAGCTCCAAGGCCTGGCAAGCTGGTACTCCTGCACCTCTCTGCCTGTCCCTGCAGAGCAAACCTCAGGTGTGGAGCTGGTGTGTGGGATCCTGGCAGAGTTCTGTCCCGGCTTAGGTTATTACAGATCATTTTTATAATGCTGACTGCAGAACTGTCTCCTCGTGACTGCTGTGTGCTGTTCTGAGCTTCTAGATGAGAGTCAGCATATATCCTCTCACCCCTGACGTGTCCCTCCTGGTACAGCCCAGTCCTGGAAAGCAGTGGCTGCTCTGTGCTCTTCTGAGCAGTCAGAAGATGCTCAGAAGCATGCATCCTTTGGGAGGCTGTGCAGCCTCTGCCCTGCTGTTCCTGCCCAGGGACACCAGCTGGGAGGTCAGCAGAGGGGAGACCTCATTTGCCCTTGAAATTTTGAGTTGGAAGTGGATCTTTGCAGGTTTTCTCTTTAGTCAGCAGAGACATTTTATTTATGCTACCCAAAAATAGCCACCTTCTCTCTACTGGCCAGAGAGGGAACCTGATGTGTCCTAGTTTAGGCTGACTGCCAACACTGGCTAGTAAGAAGTGTTTTCCTCTTTGGTGGGCTGCAAAGAAGCTGTGAAAAATCCCTCTGAGCTGTCACCCCAGGAGCTGTTAGCTACTGCTTTGCTCTGGCAGCAACGCTGGTTGGAGCAGTGTGCTCTCTGGTGGAGTGACAGCACAGCTCCTCAGCTTTGGAGCCTTGTAAGGAGACACTGGCAGCTCCTTTCACCAGAAGAATAGCAAGGGGAAGTAAGAGGGAGAAATTGTGTTCATGCATCAGGCCTTTCCTCTTTCACACCTCCACAGAGAACAGTTGGATGTTGCTTATTTTTGGAACAAACAAAATTCAGTAAACACCATCTGCTTCTGACAAAATGAGCAACACTTGCTAAAAGAGAAACAACAATATGCATTAAAATACCTCTGAAAGAACAACAGGCCCCATAAAAATATGACAAAGGCTGAGGTTTTGTTCAGTGCCAAAAGTGTTGATAGAAAGAAATTTTTGCATTAAGTCTAAAATAGAACTGTACCTAACAGAATCCTAAAATAAACCAGAAAAGTTACTTTCTTTTCTTTTTCTGCATGAACTCCAAATCAGAAATTTAGCAACTGCTTTTAAATCTTTTTCCATCGTGAGGCATTTGGGGTGCTATATAGAATTTACACCAGTTGGAGTGCATCTTTACTTCTATGGTGTCATGAGCTTGTTTTCACCTTACACAGAACTGAAAGCAGTTCAACCTGATGGACAAATTCCAAGTTGTCCTCTCACATGTCACCTGTTCAGCTTTGTCTTTCTGGGAATTGTGAAAGTCAGTGAATGCCCTGTCCTAATCCTTGCCTTAATGAAAAATATCACTAAATGAAGACTCTCAGAGCAGCTTCCTAACTTCATGCTGGGAGGCTGGCTTGATTCTCCTTTTCTTCTCAGAGCATTTCTCATGTAATCATCACTCAGTGCCACAAAGAGAGACTCTTTAACAATTATGCAGTTATGAGAATTGCTCTGCTGAGCATGGCAGGGCTCTTCTCTGGTCCCTCTTAGGTGGGCTGTGGAGAGGGACTGGGACAGTTTTCCTGTGACATTGACATCAGTATCCCATGGAGGCTGTGTGGGCACTGCTCACTTCTGAGGTCAGCCTCTCTCAGCATGTCACCACCTGAACTAGCAGCCATGAAAAAGACCCCTAATGTGCCTCAGGCTGCTCCAGGCCTCCATCCCTGTTGGACCAGCCAGGTAACAAGGTGCTCACGCAGATTCTGATTTTGGAAGACCTTGACAAATTTGTGATGTCATCTGTAGATATTGTACCTCATCCATATGGAGGAAAAAAAATCTCCTTTTCAGAACAGGAGGCAACCCAGGCTATGGACTCCTGCGAATCTCAGCAAAGAGGGTAACAAAAGCAGGATTGTGTTCATGGAAAACTGCACAGCCTGTGGAGCAATGTGGGTGGATGAGACCTGGCCATGATGTAGGGGTTTTAGCCAAATTGGGCAGCTTTAGGTGGAAAAAAAATGCTTGCTGAGTAGATGTGGTGAATAATGCAATAAGGGAGAGACACCATCCTTGCAGCCCTGCCTTCCATGCTGTCTGTGCACTGACAGGACATTTAGGGATATGCTTGAGTCTGTTCGGTACATTCTAGCTAAACAATCCTGATTTCTCTGGATCACCAACAAAGCTGCTTAATAATACATCATCCTCCTGATCAACTGACCTTCTGAGGTCTTTAGTGACAAGTTTTTCTTCTGCATTATTGACAGATATTAAATAGGAGTGGACTAAGATACAGCTCAATAAATGTTGTTAATTTGTAATGACATTTTTAGACCTGTCAGCCAGTTTTTAACCCACTGGCATGATAGTTTAGTGTTATTCTGGTGTCTTAATCAAAGTTTCATGTGATAGCAAGTGAAATACAGAGTAGAAGTCCTAAGTCTATTACCTATATCAACCAAACCAGTAATCTTATCCAGAAAACAAATCAAGTTATTTGACAAGATCTATTTTCATAAACCCGTGTTGACTGGCATTAATTATATTTCCCTCCTTCCATTCTTTATTAATCAAATCCCTTATCAGCTGCTGCACTGTTTTGCCTGGGTTTGATGTCAAGCTGACAGGTCTATAATTACCTGGGTCGTGCCATTTACCCTTTTTAAACAGTGGCACAATATTAGCTTTCCCAGCTCTGGCACTTCCTCAGGGTTTGGGAAATGAGGAGCCAAAGAACTGCTTCAGTTTCCGTTAAAACTCTTGGAAATAATTTGCCAGCTTGGCTGAAGTCTAACTTTTGTGCTTGCTTTTTAATACCTCTCTAAGCTGCTATTGCAATGGAAGGCACATCACAATCATCCCATGATTTAATTTACATCAGTGAGCTTAGTATAGGAATTTGGTGATTTTTTCCTAATTACACCAAAGGGCTATACACTGAGCATGTCTGCTTTTTCTTTATTGCTATTATTGGCATTTGTGTCCCTTCTCCTTACAGTCAGTAGAGTAAAGCCATTGCTAGGAGGTTTTTTGTTTCTGACATTGTTTAAGTCTTCCATTATGGTAGTTTACCTCAAAGAACTTTTACCTCAAAGAACTTCAGGTGAACAGACTTCCAAAGTTAGAATAAAATAGAACAGAGCCAAAGAATAGAATAGGATAGAATAGAATAGAATAGAATAGAATAGAATAGAATAGAATAGAATAGAATATCGTTTGGGTTGGAAGGGACCTTAAATATCACCTAGTTCCAGCCCCCATGCCATAGACAGAGATGCTGCCCACTGGATGAGGTCACTCAGAGCCCCCTTTGATCTGGCCTTGAACACTTCCAGGGAGAGAACATCCACAGCTTCTCTGGGCAGCCTGATCCAACCCTCCAAGAAAAGAATTTCATCCTAATGTCTAACCTAAATCTCCCCTCATTTAGTTTAAAATAATCCCCCCTTATCCATCTCTATTTGCTCATGTAAAATGTTGCTTACCATTTTTTTTAATAAGCTTCCTTGAAATACTGAAAATACTGAAATTATCCACAATTTGGCTAAGGATCTCAGCCTCATGGAGGTCAGCAAGTTTCCCAGAGTCCTTCACAGCACACCTGGATGTTGCTGCCATGCCTAATGCAGTATTGTGGGATTCACACCAAAGAGTCACAGCAGTGAGGCTTTTGGAGGCTCAGCCCATGCTGGTTTCATTGTGCATCCTTTCCTGGAGGCAAAGCAGTGCTAGTGGGAGTAGTTGGTGGACTGTACTGCTTCCTGACTGACCCAAGGACCAAACTGGTCTTTCCATGCAGTCCTTACAAGATACCCATTGGAACTATATTCATGACCTTTGAAAAAACAAAAAACCAAAATAAACCAAAAAACCAACCAACCAACCAACCAAAAAACCACCGCAGGGGAATGCAGAAATGGGGTGGAAGAAACTGCCCCCTGTTATGAGGGGGCAGAAAGAATTATTTCCTTGTCTCAATGGTGTGGGTGGAAACATGCCATATGAGGAAACATGCCATAAATTTCTGCTCACATTCCTCCTGTTTTGTTGAGGAATATTCCTTTTGGCTTCATTTAAACATTAAAGATTTCTATTGGGAAAAGCAAGAAGGAGATAATGCTTTTTCAGACAGGTCCTTGCTGTAGATTTCCATTTCATGCTAGGCTGCATAGGAGAAAGCAACCTGTGTGATGAAAGGACAGTGTGAGGGGTGGGCAGGGGAGGCAATGCTCAGGATGTAATCAGATAAAATGAGCTGTTTGGCATTAGTGTGCTAGCTTTGTCCAAGCTCCCAGCATCTCCAAAGGACTAAGGCACACTCTTCATTTGTCACCCCAGCGCACCTTTTGTGTGAATAATTTCCCATTGGTATTACCCAGAGCTTGGAGTCGATAGCTGGACTAGCCTCTTTGCTTGTACTATTATTTCCACCAAGCTTCACACATCTGCAGTAAATCCAGGAGGATTTGCAAGTGGGCTGAGGAAGTATGAGTGACAGAATGAGCTGATAAGGCTCGAGTCCCACAGAAACAAAAGGCTTCCCGTTTTGTCCTGACAAGACAGGCGCTGCCTTGGAATTGATTTGATTTGACCAAGTTTTTGCCAGCTGACCCCAAAAGTTCATGCAAGTGAAGAATTAAGCCCCCAAGCTCTCTCACACTCACTGGTAAACCTTCACATCAGTGCCAAGGATGAGAATATCTGTTGTGAGTTTGGTTGCCTGTTTGTTTTTATAAAGCAGGATCACTGAGGCTTTTCCTGCTGACGCATTTTTAATGGTAAGCAACTGAAAAGTGTCTAATGACCCACAGCTCCGTGGACAGAGCATCTTGAGAGAAACCTTAGCTGCAAAGCCAGGCAGCAAGCTACAATGCTATTGAACTTTAATACACTCTGAAAGGGTAAGACCTAATGAGGTAAAACATAATAACTTTCTGTAAATCCTTATTCTTGAACTTGTGCCTAACCAGGGAAGCATGAGACAGGAGTGGCATGAATCAGAATGCCTGTCTGATATTAAAGAGCCAGATATTTTCACAAGTCAGCAGAAAGCCTTTAGGAGGGTGTAAAAAGGTGTTGGTCGAGTTCTACTGTGGCAAAAGTGAAGATAAAGTGTGGAAGGAAAGCATGGCTGGATTTGGCAGCTGGGCTAGGAAAGTAAAAACTGGTGCTGAAAAGTTAAAGCTGTCCAAAAGAACATGGTCTTGAGAGAAATGCATTTCCTCATAACAGATGTCAGTGTTTGAGCAGAACAATATGGTAATGTGCAAGTTCTATCAAGGGCTACAGATGCTGGGAAATGTTGTCCTGCCCATCTAGGGAGCATGTGGGAGGGATCCACACAGACCTTCTTCACTTTCATGCCACTTCACTGAGAATCCTCTCTCATCTGGGCAATATTTATTGAAGGTATTGTGCTTATATATTTATTGCCCAGGGAGGCTGAGTTTGATGATGTATAGCTGAATTTTTCCCCTCTTGGCCTTTCCTGTTACATGGCAGAGCTTTGGGAATGGCAGACTGGCTGTCCCTTGCTGTTACAATGGCATCCACACCCTTATTTGCAAAGACCGAGTAACATTTGTGTAACCTAGGGAGAGGTATCCAAAATATTAGGATTTCTGTGTTTATGTGGATGTGCGAGAGAGAGAAGGAGGGGGGAGAAGAGAGGAGAAACTAGTTTCAGATCAAAGTCTGAATCTTAAATTTATAAGTTGTATTTCTTTTTAAGGGGGAATAAAGTGAGTTATTTACAATGCCTCATGGATTCCACACCTGGGAGTCACAGGACCTGTAAAATGAGGTGCCCTTTGGACCCCCTTAACCTAGAAAAGAGGTCTCCTGTTTCATATGAAAGTGCTGCTGTGTGCCTCGATTTACTTTTACTTGTTTAACACGGGAGTACAAACTTTACAGACTCTTGAACCTATTCTGTGCTTTTGTCTGCCAGTGGTGGTGTGTTAAATCTATCTCTGCCCACAGTTCATAGCAAACACTGAAAGCCTGTAAAAGTGTTGGACAGCCCCATTTAGAAAGCATTTTAGATTGAATGTGTTGTCATATTTTTTCTTGCAATAGGGTATATAAAAAGGACTTCTTGTGGTTAAAAACATGCAATTTTAAAGTGAGTCAAATGAAGATAAGAAAGGAATCCCCTTGAATTTACAAAATATTGATGGACTTTAAAAGGGGGGCTGATTTTTGGAAGGACAGGTCTGTGCCTGAGCATATACTTTTGATGTTCAATTTCTATCTTTACACAATATTATTCTGCCCCCTTGTTTCATATGGAATGCTTTATTCTGAAAAGCCACTGTGTCAACTGCATGGGCAAATGCAATGAATATCATAGTGATAATTCAGAATTATTGCTAGGAGCCTGAAGATTTGTGATCCCAGCCCTTATGTTTTAATGGTCAAGTCCCAACATGAGTTCATTTCTACTCCAGCAAAGCTTCTTCAGCTTCTTATAAGTAGTATACTGTTTTCAGAATTTAATTGAGCCCCTGGTTATTCTTTCCCTTGTAGTTTCCTCTCTATCTGTCTCATAAACATCTACGATTGCCCAGTCAACAGCATGACTTAATTGGCTGAAGATCCTAATCCAGCTTTCCTGAAAGGAAAAGCATCCTAGACACAGTTGCCAATTATTCCATTATCTCTGTTGACAGCCTGGTGTAGTTTGATGTCCTTCAAAGCTCTGACACAGATATCCCATGGGAGACCATTGTCTACAGTTAAAGCATAGTGCTGAAGAGCAGTGATTTTCTGTGTCTGCTACCACTGTGTTCACTGGCTTTGGAAATGTCACTTAATCTCTTGGTTTCCCTATCTGTAAAATGGGAAAAAACGTGTTATTCAGGGAAGGTTAACAGGGTTAATCTTTTGATGTTCATAAAATGTTACAAGATCATCTTTATCGTTTTAAGAACAGACAACGAATGTAATAAAAAACTAAATGGAAGTTATGGAGCTGGCTAGGAATAGAGGCTGGTACTGATTTCATGATATGGCTACCTTAGTTTTTCTCTTGTTTTGAAACACCAGAGCTAAATTTTCCAGTACAGTTTGACTTCTACCCCCCCTTCTTGCATCATGGCGTGGCCTTTCAGAACATAATACTGTAGCATTTTCCATAATTTCCTGGCCTTTAAGTCCTTGACTTTTCAATTTTAATATTCTTCTAATATGAGAAGCTTACTGCAAGTCTGAGAGTTTTAGTTTGCAAAAGCAAAGTAAGCCACCTTCCCCTCCTCAGGAGCTGCTGCCAAAGCTGACGTGGCCACAAGATCCCAAAGCAAGTGTCCCCCACGCCTGGCTGTTCCCCTGAGTGTGTCTGGAATCCTCTTCTATTTCTCTGTTTTCCTGTTCTTTGCACCACTACTAAAGCTTGTTTTGCTCTCAGGTGCCTTTTTGAGGTACAATCTTAGAAATACTGGGCTAAAAGAGTGTTCTAGTACTAGTTACTTCTTTTTTTCTTGGAGGTGATTAAAATTTAGTTTTGTAACCCCCTTTGAAATATTTTCTTCGAGTTATTTCTGATTTCAATAAAACAATCTTTTTAATTCTCAGAATTAGGCAATGGTGCATCAACCCTACTTGTACCTAAGGAACTAATAGCCTTGTGGCTCTGCAAAGCTGGAATACTTCCCTGTTTTGGAGTCAAGACTTGGGGTTTTCTCATACAGGGCCAGAGGCTGGACTTGATGGTCCCCGAGGAGTCCTTTAAACTCAGGATATTCTATGGTTCTGTGACTTCATATTTGGTGTAGGGTGACTGACTAGCCCAGCCTGAGTGGTGCACACTCTCTCTATCCCATAAATCCAGCCTGTTCATGATGCTGCTACAGCACAGACATGCTCTGATGGATCTATTTAGAGTTTGGCAGCTGGTTTTTCTCAACCTTTCCTCCTCTGTGCAAACTGAGTAGCCACAGTGTGAGCACCTGAGCATGACTTTGGATGCTCTGGGCTCTTTCCCTGGTAAAGAGAGGAACAGGAGACAGAGCCTGAAGGTGGGAGGGCAGAAGAGTGTTCCTGGCTGGAAAGTGCTGAGCAACAGCAGGAAAAATATGGCAGAACCAAATGTGGGTCTGCCTGAGCCCAAAGACCTCTAGCAGCCTTTTGGGGTGTACATTGTGAGAGGTACAATGCTCAGGGGGCCCAGTTTCCCCTGACCTCAGTCTCCCTGACTCCTACTGGGGGCACTGCAAGCAAGCTTATATTGAAAGCTATGGAGCTGTTTTTAAACGGTTCTTTACAGCAGAGAATAATTAATTAAACAGGTGGTTCCATGAGCGGTGCTACTAATGATGGCTGCTTTCCAGGATTTCTCTCTCGTGTGGATTTCCAGGCTGTAACAAAGGTTGAGCTCATGCTGAGGTCTTTCCCTCAATGAGGGAATTAATAGGGCCTCCCTCTCTCCCTCTACTCTGCTGCCTATTTTCGTGAAACTTGTAGGTACTTAATTCCTGTCAACCCTCTACGCCTCTGTCTCACTTGGTCGAAATTGATCGACGATTTTGAAACTTCCTGGGGATGGGGGGAATAAACAAAGAAAGAGAAACAGATGCATGAGGAACATGGCTGGAGAAAATCCGTTTCCTAAAGTCAAAATGATTGCCCAAGACTGGAATGGAAAAGTGTTCTTTGTTTGCCCCTTTGGCCATACTTGGGGAAAAGAGTAAGAGGAGATCGATGGTGCTGGTGAGGCTGTCCATACAGTTTTCGTGTCCATGTTTTAAAAAGTTGTCAACCTTTTTAGGGGGGACAAGAATCACTGAAAAATCTTTTAAGGAATGGTAAAAATGTCTGACAGAAATACTGACAGAGCTTAATTTAATTTCCTGTGAGCATAATCATTACTAGAGCATTTAAGTAATTTTACAGGGAGGATATTCTACACTAAGGATTCTTCAACCTTGCAAAAACTGATTTTTTTGAGATTTAAAACAAGTTCAAGTGTCATATAAGCCAAAACATTGGTCTTGGAAATAATGTACCACACCTCCGTATGGGGTTCTCCATATTCTGCCAGCTTCAGATCAACACAAGATCTGAAAACTGGAACTTCCTGAAAACTGTGCTTTGCCTACATACAAATAATTGGACCAGTTACACAGGAATATCTGACATCCTTTGGCCTTTGTCATTCACCAAAGCAGAGCAGATGATTTACGAGCCTAATCTGACCTCAAAAGTTGATTAAATAAGAACTGAAGTTTTCTTTCCTGGTCCTCCATCTCTGGGAGATGCACAACCCTCCATCTTTACCGAAATGGTTGCAGAGCTGTTTGGTTAACCACTCAGTTGTAAGGGAAGTTTCAACTTCATGAAATACTTGGTGAGAAGAAGCGCCGAGGTTTTATTAAGAAATGACCATTTTTGTTTCACGGTTTGCTGTTTTCCAGGATCACCAGAGGGCGCCAATGCAGATCATCCCAAAGCGATGCTGCCCAGAGGGTTGGAACATCTGCATCTCCCAATCCCATGCCAGTGTGCAAACAAAAAAGGGCAACTTCTGAAAATTTTTGTGGTGAAAACACAAAAATGTGGTCCTGGGGAAGTGCTCAATACTAAGCACAGTGCAAATCTTTCCCATCTTTATGCTATAAGTGCATTGGTTGTCTTTGATCTAAATCTTAGATACTGACAGGAAGATAAACCTGTGCAAAACCAATTTGGCCAGAAATTAGTTTTCTCATTCCTTCCAGCATCACGGTTCAGTTTGGAATTAGGAAGAACACCATGTGATAACAACAATCTTAGAACATCTGTCAATTTGTGCTTGAAATAGAAATCTCTGCTGCTGGCTTGGTATGGAAAGCCAAGATATTTTCGTTGTTTTTATCACATAGATTTGGTTCATCTGGAGTATATAGGATATGAAACAATGGCATTCAGGCATCTTTATTTATCCTTTTGTACTGTTTAGGACACAGCAATAAACAAACAATGCACATTCCCTCCCAACAGGAACATTCCTTGCACATGCCCCAAAACACAACCTGAAGACAAATGTACTCTTTTAAAAAGAAACAAGAGATTTATGTTGCAAGCTTGTTTAGATACCAGCCAGAACACCACATTGCCACAACACTGTGAGTCGCTCCTTCTCTCTTTACAGAAAAATAATGTTACCGATAATGATTATGATGATAATTCAGATTATTTTCTGGCACCCTTTTGTAAATTATTATCTCTATTTTGCAGTTCTCATTCTAGATGAACAGGAAATCGGAAGAGCTGAGTCCCAACACTTTTCCCCCGTCAGCTCCTGAATTTGCTGGAGGTTTCCCTTGCTGTGAAAATAGGTGATGAGGTGATAGCAATAGCAGTCTAGGGACACAGAGAAAGACATTAGAAAGGAACTAATAGGTATTAGGAGGGGTTTGAATGCAGAGGTGATGTAGTTGGTACCTTCCACAGAACTCAGGATCTCAGCCTGTGTTTGTGGCATGACCTGACTTTCCCCTCCAATTTTCTCATCCAACTCCCAGCAGTTTTTTATGCTCTGTTAGGTGTGAGGAAGCAAGGCTAGCTTCACACTTTGTCTTCTTGGATGATAGGCCTGGAAACAAGCAAAAAAACTTGAGGATAGAGAATCCCATATGGTATTTTTTAATGGTATAATGTGTCTTACTTGATCTCAGTAAGAGAAAGAAATAGGAAAATGTGTGTCGTTTCTGTGATTTAGCTGCTTAATACTGAAAGAGAAAGGTCTGTTTGTAGCAAACCTGTCTCTTCTGACTGTAACAAACCAAAGGAATTTCATTTCTGGTGGTGTCTTTGGGAGTATCTATTGAGGATGCTGCTCTGCAGAACTCAAATCTCAAGAGGTTCTTTTCTTTAACAATTAAAACAAACAACAGCAAGCCCTCGCCACACTCCCAGACTCCTGCCTGACCTGGATGGAACTCTTATGCTTTCTACATGTTAAACATCTCCTATTCACAGCTAACTTTGACTTTGTGCCCTGGGCCAGGTGAAAAGACATTTCCAAATAAGAAAGAGAAGACAAAAATAAAATAAAGAAAACCCACAACAAAACCCACCAAAAATCAAGAAGCAAACCATAAATTGAAATTTCTGCAAAAGGAGGTGTCTGTGTCCAGCATTGTTGTGTATCTAAAAGAATAGTTCTCTTTATGGCAATTTACAAAAATGCTTAAGGAAAAGTGGGGAAAAGAGTTCTTTTATGGGCCATTTTATCCTTTTTTGTCTGCTCTTGCAGTCGACTTTTTGGCAAAATACTGCATCTTCAGCCAGGAGAAGTTGGCGAAGCACAAAAGGGCTTTTGAAGCAGTAAGTGTAAATTCAGACTTCTTTTCTTTTCCTTTCTTCCTTTTTTTTTTTTTTCTCTCCCCTCTCCCTCTCCTCCTGTGTCTGTAGACAGCTAAGCAGAAATAATAAGCACCATTGCTTGCAGTACACGTCCCATGAATTACGCTGACATCAAATGTAACTTTAGAATGGAGGCACGCTTTATTCTTTTCGACGAACTGTTCCCCTATCCATTCTTTATTTACATGTCGTGAGCCTAAGCGCTGCACAGCCAGTCAGAACACACACACAAGAGGGGGGAGAAAAAAGGAGGCCATTAAACAAATTAAAAGGGATGGGGATGACTAATACAGTACTCTTGGAATCTGCAATTTGATTAGTCTGAGTTTAATACACAAAAGCAGCGCCGAAGCAGGAGGGGAGTCGAAGTGCTCTTTAATAACCTTCTACAATTAAATTATGGTGATGAATTTAACTATTCTGTGCTTCTAAAGGGGTCTTATTATCTGATTGACTCTGAAAGAAAGTCAGTATTTAACCAGGGTTCTTGAGTCCAGCTATTGGAAGTCATACAGTAGTTTTATGCATTAACAACTATTTTTTTTGTTGTTGCATGCCTCTTCCCATTCGAATTCATCTGTGATTTGAGAAAGATGGCTCTTGGGGTTATTCCCACTGCTTTTGCTGGGAGTGTATGCTGGCCCTGTTACTGTACTGCCCAGAGAGTTAAAATGAAAATTGTGTGGTTGGATTTGTCTCCTGTTCTGTAATTTTGCTTGTAATTTTTAATTTGCGCTTATAATTTTGGATTACTTCCCTCTGCTGGTCTTCTCCATTGTCTAACAATGCATCATTCAAATGTAGACTCTGTGTAAAGCATGCTGGGATCTTTGAAACAGACTTTTGCCATTAAATGGCAGGAATATCATCCCACAGTTTATCCTGACTTGTGGTTTTCTCCCTATCCTTCCTCTTATGTGCTTTTTCATATGCTGAAGGTGAAGTAAGATGTTGCATGCGCAAAATATTAGTAGAGAGGAGAATTGAATGCATTCCTTAAAATACTATATTTCTTTTCTTTTTTACTAGTAAGTATATCTCTTTCAGCTCTTTGATCTTTGACAGAGAGAGAGAAAGAAAGGGACAGAGACTTCATGATTAGCCTGATGGCAAAATCAGAGAGCTGATTTTATTCAAAATAGAGGGATATGATGGAGGCAGAATCCAAATGTTCCAGCTTTTACTTTTGATGGCCAAAATGCCGGAGCTACTTTGCAAATTTTGATCTGAATATTTGGAGAGGATCTAGGCAGAGGGGATGAAAAGAGAGAATTATGCAGAGTACTGACTATTCAGCTAGGGCCTTATTCTGATACTTATTTTCATGCTAAGTTCTATCTTTCTCTGCCAGTAGTTTCACTGTAAAAAAAAAAAAAAGAAAGAAAAAGAGAAAGATACTATTTCTGGTGCTAAAATGCTGTGCTGTTTGAATGAGGGTGCTATATCCAGCAGTCGTTTTGTTCATGCCCTGAGTGCCCAAGCAGGGCTGGGTGCCTCTGCTGCATCCACAGCAGCTGATGGCTCAGGAATGTCCCCTGGCACTGCTGAAGGGCAGCAATGCCCCATCCACTGCACAGCACCCAGGGTGGGATTGGGCTGGGGGTCTTCATCAGCCCTTGGCTCTGCTGAACGAGGCCAGAGTGGAATTTAGCCCTCCTCTCGCCCTGTGTCCCTGCAGTGTCCCCTGCTCCCTGGCCGGTGAGAAACACTGAGCCCAAGGGGCTGCTTGCCCTCTTTTTGTGGCATTTTGCAGTCTGGTACACAAAAATGCAGAAGAACAAATCATAGTGGTGCACAGCTATGGGATAGCTTGCCATGGGTAGCTCAGCTCATGCAGCTGAGGAGAGCACAGCTAAAGCCAGCAGGCAGTGAAAAGTGCAGGGTTCATCTCTGGCAGCCCCGTTTGGGTGCCCTGAATGTCTCAGAGAGGGTTGAAAATTGCTCTAATTTATGTTAGCTGCCCCCAGGAAAGGTGAAAACACCTGAAGGTGAGAACTGTCTGCACACCCTGCAGAGGGGACAGGGGTGTCTGTGCTGTGCTGCTGGCAGGACAATCCCCTCCACCCTATGCCAAGGGGTTTTGTTCACCCTGAGGCTCCTCTGGCCCTGCTGGACACTGTGGGTCTCAGCATGGTGAGTCTGTGTGCTCAGCTGCCTCCTCTCTGTTCTGTTCTGTTCTGTTCTGGACTCTCGAGCTGCTCAGCTGTCTTGGCACACATTTCTGGGCACTGATGGTCTCCACACCTCTGCTAATATGGATTAACATGTAAACTGTGGACAGTTTATGTGCATTCAGAGCCTCTGCTCTATATTTTTTGGGCCTGTTTTTTATCCACAATGAACTACCTTTACCTCTGAGGAGGGTCAATTAAGACCAAATACTTTAGACAAAGGACGCTGGAGAAAAATTATCTGAGTGTTTTGATATTGCAGTTTATGGTTTTGTTTTAACAGTAAAGTCCTTCTCCTTGCTTATTAAATCATGGCAGAAACTTCCTCGTGAGCCAATGATGACAGGCAAACATGATGTCAGTTTTTAACAAGATGCCAGCCAGAGGTTTAAGAGAGCTGATTTTTATCAGAAGCTTTTATGCTACTTGAGTAGTAAAAAAAATATGTTGTGAGTAGCATCCATGGTAAAAAGGGCAGCACACTGCATCAAACATGGGGATGCTGGGCTGAGGAGAGCTTCCTTTTAAGAAGATTGTGCTCCCAAATTAACTTGTTCCTATGCTAAGCATAGCAGAAACAGCGCTGCTGCTAAGCAGAACAATTGCTTTTCCTTTGTAGTCTGCCTGCTGGTTTGTTCAGGCCTGCTTTGTGCTCAGCCTTGGCTGGGTCTGGGACAGTGGTTCAGCAACTGTGAAGCTGTGTGTTTAGATCCCAGCCAAACCAGTGACACACAAAATCAGGGCAGGCAGTGAATCCCCAATGTGCCAGGTTTAGGAAATCAGCACTCTGCATAGATGAGCCAATATCCTGTATTTATTTTGCTGTTTTCTGTACCCATTTCTCTTGCATCTGGGCATTTAATACATATTTCCAACCAGCAACACATCAGCCTTAAATTAAATTCCCTGCTATGAATATCAAAAAACAGGCCCTTCCTTCTCCATGCTGTTCCAGCTTGCAGCAGTCACCAAGCACAAGACCCACATTCCCCCCAAGCCTCCTCCCTCTCTCCTCCCTCCCTAAAAGCAATTTTAAACTGCTTGACTGAATGCAGTATTTGAATGAGGATTTCAAATATGGGCTCAGGCTTTCTCTTTAGCTCACTGTGAGAGAACAGTGCAGAGAAAAAGGCCTATTGCAGTGAGCACGCTGGCTGTAATTAACTTCAGTATTCACCAGGTAAAACACCAAGGAATTAATCAGGCACACCTAAAACGAGCATGGTAGCCCAACTATATTAAAAAAAAAAAAAAATTGAAGTGTTTAAAACAAAGGGGGAATTCACCAAAAAGATAAATTGGGACTTCTATCTCCTTCCCCTTAGCCAGCTGTGGTGGAATCACAATGCCAGGAATATGCAGTGGAGGGAAGGAAGCAGGGAAACAAGGCACACAGGTTGTAGTGAAAAGGCAAGTGAGAAGGAAAAGGTTTGGTTTCCTCAGGTATCCTCCCCTTCCCTAGTGTGCTGCCAGCCCCAGGGACACACTGAGCCTTGCACAAACAAGAGCTTGGCTCTGGCCCTTGCTCTCCCTGTCATATAATCTCTTCTCTGAGCTGCTCAAGCTCCTCTAAAAGCTCTCATTCCTGCTCCCCCTGCACTGATTAGCAGGCCTTTCAAGACACAGGCTCCTTTGGTGGTAAGAAATCTGTGTCTAATTTCCAAATGCCGTTTGTTTTCACGCTAACACCGCCAGCTTGTTTAGCTTGTTCCTTTTTCCGCCTGCTTACCTTGGAGACATTTAGCAAGGCAGTTGTGCTCTGGCTCAGCTGTGGTGTTGCCTGGCTGACCAAAGCTGGCCCTGCATCACCCCGAACTTGACTCCAGGGTGACTCTGTCCTCCTGAACCTGGGCACAGCAAGGGCAGGAGAGCTGGGAATGAAGGGTGAGGGCAGGGAGCAGGAGGGCAGGGCAGGAGGAGAGGGAGAGGGAGAGAGAGGGGGAAGGGGAGGGGGAGAAATAGGGAGAGGGAGAAGGAGAGGGAGAGAAATAGGGAGAGGGAGAGGGAGAGGGAGAGGAGATCCACTGGCAGCCACCAGGGTCAAATGCAGCCTGATGGCTCCAGACTCATCCACAGCAATGAGGCAGCTCTGAGGTCAAGCCCAGAAGTCAGAGCCCAGGTCAAGGTCAACAATGTCACTCCTGTGGGGTCCAAGGGCAAGTGTGGGAGCTTAAACACAGCTCCTGAGCTGCTGGCTGAACCAGGAAGGTTCATGGAACCAGGAAGGTTCCATGCAGTCCAATCAGCCAGGGTAGCCAGAGGTGCCACAGCAGGGCTGACCCTGCAGCTCAGCCCCAGGAGCAGGGAGTGGCAGCAGAGCATTTTGGGGTGATCAGAGAGAGCTTTCTGGCAGTCTGGAAGGGGGTGAGTAGACCTCCAGCACCAGCACAAAATAAGTGTTTCCATTGCTACTTACTGTGGCCAGCACAGACCTTTCCCGTGAGAATTTTCTTGTGTTTTTATAAACAAAGATAAACTTTGGATGTTATTAAAATGGTTTCTCGAGATGTGCGCAGTTCAGTCCTGGCCAATAGGCTCAGGGGGAGGTTTTGGACTGACCAATCTGATTGACTTTTGAAAAGTCTATATAAGTTGGAAAAATAAAAAAATAAATCTCTTTTATGCCACACTTTTCTGAAGGGTCTTTTCTCTCTGCTAGCGGCTCAACAGCGACAACTTACTGGTAATTCTCTACTGGAAATATCCTCCTCAACAGACCTTACATCACACTTTTCACATCTGCGTCATACTTCTAGCTCACATTTCTCTCTTTCTTGGCCAATCTCACATGAACTTCCAACTTCTCCTTCACCTTCGTTTGTCACATCCCTGCCTAACAGCAGAAAATCCTATTCTTAATCCTGAATTATGAGCCTTTGGACATTTACCTGAACTTTGCCCCTACAGTCCTCCATAACTTCCAATTTTTTGAGAGACTCTGATTCTTCTATTTTTAAACTTTTCCTAATTGAACGACTGCTTCCCCTGCTAGGTGTTTGCTCACCTGAGCTTAGTGCTTCTGGTCAGGAAGAGGAATGATTCTTTCACCCTGTGAATATTACTGAATTCAACAAATCTGTGATTCACTATGACACAGAAATCCTTTTTCTATTTCTCTGTATTTCATTCCCTTCTTTCCTCTTCTTCACTCAACCTATTGTTTTAAAGATGAAATAGTTATAATTGTAAGAATCCCTTTCAGTTTAAAATATTGAGTCTGGAATTGCATTTAGATTTCGATTCATGTAATTTGGGCTGTGTTTTCCAGAAAGTGTGCTGATTAGTGAGAGTTGTCTCTTCCATCATGTTGGGGACACTTTTTTGGGTTGTGCTTTGCATAATGAAGGTGTTTTGGCCTTGCTGGGGAAGTTGAGGACCTTTTGTAGATCTGCAAAACAATCACAAGTAGTTATAAGAAAACAAGCTTTTCCTTTCAAGAAAACAAGTTTGGTCAGAAAATTTCAGTTGGTGGGATGGATCATTGCTATGGAAGATTTTCATCTGACAGGTTGGAAGTTTTTAATCCAATGGAATTCTTAAGGTGTGAACATTTGCTTCCATGTTTCTAATCCTTTGAAAGTTTCAGGTTAGGTGAAGTTGGTCACTGAAATTTTTTTGGGGTGAGGTGCCACTGTAGATCTGCTAGATCCTTCTGTTTATTGGGAGCTCATGCAAGTAGTGAAAATACTTGGTTTCTTAGGATGACTGTGCAACCTGACAAAATTCATGTTGTTGTGTATCACATAAATAGTGAAGAATGTGTATTTATGTGTGTGTCTAAGAGAGAGAAGTTGAATACATAAAACTAAAACCAGCAATACAGCAACGCTTCATGTCTCTCTGCCCCCAGTGCTACCAACCCATAACACGTTCACCAGACTCCTGGGTTAGGAGGGGGCATTGTAAGATGTTTGAACGTTAGGAGTTGCCAAGCTGATCTTAGCGGTGTCCTAAGTCCACTTAATTCTCTTTCCACCGTCTTTTGGAGAACAAACAGTATTTTCCAAGACAGTGAAAGGCAGTGCAGTGACTGGATGGGAAGAAGGGACTACTTTTTCTAGTCACTCAGTTCTATCAGTTTCCACACTGACAACTGAACTTGCCCAAGCACACTTCTAAACAACAAGATCTTTGTGGCAGTGCAACAAAAACCTTAGTCCTTAACGTGCTGCCAGGCCCAGACCATGTGTGCAAATGACCCTGTGGTGCTGCCAGTGTCAGGAAGACCTGTGTCAGCCTGTGGTCTGAGGGCTGTTTGCACAAATCTGTCTGCTGCACAGGGCGTTTCTGCACAGTTTGCTTCTCTTTCAAAGCGTCTAAGAGAAATGCCCTTGTGTTCAAGGTGAAAGCTGCCCTCTGTGGAGCTCTGCTTTGTTCACTGGAGGTCTGGCAGGTGCATGGAGGGCAGGCAGTGATCCCCCAGGCATCTCCTGGTTTAGGGTACCCCTGCTTTGCTTGCCTTCAGTTCTGCTGAATGGAAAGTTCTGGATAATTTTGGCTTCTCACCTTCTTGAGGTGAAAACTCATTGGAGCAGAGTGTGACTTGCTGCACATCAGACTTGCTGTGTATGATGTGCTTTCTGCTGTTGCTCAACTCTTACCACACAATGGATTCATTAGCGCAGGGGAGGGATATAAATGCACAGTGAGAACCTGAGATCATTACCTGTGAGTAATTAGGGCATTTTTCCTTTCTACTGTTGTACTTTCTCTGTTGAGAGTTTGTGAAATGCACTGGTATTCAGCCATCAGAGTATTTCCTGACTTGAACAGAAAGAGATACCGGCTGTGTGTGCAGGTTCTCAAGGGAGCCAATGAAGGATGTGATGTGGTGAGAGGTGACAGCTTCTTCATTGTTGATTTCAGTGCTGAGCTGAAAGTGAAAACTGCTGCCTGGGAAGATGCTGAAGGGGGACAGAGATCAATAGTCCAGTTATGCTGCAAAAATCCCCCAAGGTGCAAATTCCCAGTTTGTATGACAGCAGAGCAGCTATTTGCTACTTGCATTTATGACTTGGGTTTTTTGTGTTCTTTTTCCTCATATATTACATTACTCTTCACCCAAATTACAGTGAGCTTTAGCAGTCAGAGATACTCTTCAAAATCGGAAGTTGACTCCATTAAGTTTACTTCATGGACCTCTTTAAAACTCACAATAGTTTTGTCAGTAGGCAAAACTTTTGTAGATCTGCAAAACAATCACAAATGGGTATAAGAAAGGAAGTTTTCCCTTCAAGTAAAGATATTTGGTCCTAGAATTTCTGTTGTTGATGGCATGGATCACTGCTATGGAAGATTTTTATCTGGCAGGTTGGAAGATTTGAATCCAATGGAATACTTAAAATGTGAACATTTGCTTCCACGTTTCTGATCCTTTGAAAGTTTTGGGTTAGATGCAATTTTACCAACCTTAGCATCTATTAGTAAAATTGAATGGGAGTGACTTTACTCTGTATGGGACCTTGAAAATCCTTTCCATGTCCTGGCAATCTCATTGTCATGTGTGAAGAGCAGTCCCATGTTGCTGGAGATGAGTGTCCCTGCTCATCTCTTCTGCAAATCACTGCTCCCTGGTGCTTCTCCCACGATGCTTTGACACATCTGTACTCCAACATGCCTCATGCTGCTGCTTCTGTTTGCCCAAAACAAATGAAAAAACTCCTTGTTGCTAAGCTACCAACATCTGCAAGATAAACTTTAACCGAAGGTTACAACCTGCTGCTTAGCAAAGCTCTGATTTTCAAACTCCATCACCCCAGCACTTTCTTCCAGCTCCCTCTGAGCATTTCCCCCTGAAACTATCTGTCACTGCCTGCACAAGGCTGTTCAGCCCATGGCAAAGCCACAGCTCGCTGCCTTTGGGGCAGCATGGAGTGCTGATGGTGCACAGTGCTCACCTCCCTCCTCCTGCCTCTCTTGCTGCCTTTCACTCTCCTTGCACGGGAGGCACAAAGGAAACTCCACTTTCCAAGACTTTCCGTTTGCATCAGGCAGAAATGTGTTTTCCACTGAACAATCCCTTTCTGTGCAGACAGTGACAGCTCAATCGGTCCAGGGACGGGGGTGGGAGGAGTGCTAAGGTTTTCTTTCACTTCTTGTAGTGTTGGACCATGTCAAATGAGAGAGTTGAAACAACATCCCATTTGTTTGTCTTGCAGCCTGCTCTGGGGTGGGAAATGCTAGGACAGCAGTGAAGTGTTTGCGTCTCTCCACAGCTGGAGAACACCTCCCACTCAGCTTCTGCCCCTCTTCTCCTTTGATGGGGACCTGGAGAACACCTTTCTCTAGACAAAAGCTCCCCTGGGTGACAGGTTTTTGGTCTTGGGCTCTCTTGGGCATCTGAACAGATCAAAGGCATATTGAAAGAGCTTTGCTAAGCTCTCACCCTTACTTGTGATATAAAGTTGATTGAAGTAGGACGCTCAAATTTCAGGTTATGTCTGATACTACTTTTTCACTTGATTCTTCCTTTCTATGTGTCATTTTCTGAATGCTATTACTTTGTTATCATCTTGATTGAACTGCAATTACAAACCAGTGCAGCTGGTGAACTCAAGAGCAGGGGAGGGAATCCACAACTTTGTGGTTAGAAGAAGGATGGAATACCTCCATATTTGCTCTCTCTTCCCATAAAACACACAAACTATGCTTTTCTTGCCCAATGTCTGCATTACAACTTCAGTTTTTGTGTCCTTTAGTTAGAAAACACCTTCCTAGTTTGTAACCAAAACCTACTTTAGCATAGAGTAGATTTTGTTTGGGTTTTTTAAATTGCCATAACTAATTATTTTTTGAGGTTCCAAGCACCATCAGAGGCTGATAAAAACCTCTAAGAGATCAGTCCTGTCCCTATTTAAGCTCTTCTCCAGAAAAGTCACTACAATGAGAGAGAACTGATCTCACTTCTGCTCTAACTCCTGGAGGCAGTAAGCAGAAGATTGAACAAACCTTTAAGAGAGCTCACAATCCTACCCCATGTCCTACGTGGATTGTTGAATCTGAAGAGGGAATGTTGTGTGATGATCCTTTGAGGAACAGATATTTTCAGTATGCCAGTCTGACTGAGACAGAGGAGATGAGTAAAGCTACAAGTGTAATAAGAGAGCAATAGGAACAGATTTTCTCCACTAAAATCGCATTAATCACATTTACTTATCTTAATTAATGTAAAAAAACAAGTAATAGCCTTTTATGTGAATGACTTTTAGGTAAAAAGGGTTGGTTTGTGTAAAAGAAGCTGTAAAATACATCAATTCTTTCCAGTTCAAACCTTTTCTTCTGTGTCTTTATATCCTCTCTAGAAGATCATAAAACATTTAGACTGTGCAGTACCTGTAAATATCTGATGTGTCATCTCACTGAGAAAAATAATGAATGTTAGTGTCTCCGTAGAAAGACTGTAGTGTATTTTAGCTCAGGATAATGGAAAGTCATAGAACTTGACTCCCTCCTTTCTTTCAGAATTTCTCTATATTGATAAAATTTTTGAATTATCTTCTCCTACTACTACTGTTGTATTATGTATTGGGAAATGACTAATTGGCGAAGAAGGTGGTGTGGAGCCAAAGAAAGCTAATCTACTGTGCTTTTATGTTCTGTGAAGGGAAAGAGTAAGAGGTTTTGAGGGTTTCCCTCAACTTGAAAAATGAAAGCAGAGCTTAACTATGCATTGTAAAAGCCACACTCTGAGACACTGGAGTTCTGTCCAGAGGCAATGGTCGAATTTTCTGAGAACTAATATTGTGAGTGTCCTTGCAGGAGGATGCTGATGGGATGGATACTTGAACCCCTAGCAAGTTTTGATGGCCTTGAAAGAAGTCGTCCCTTATTGACTTACAGTGTAAGTAAAAGAAAGTAAAATCATCAGATCAATTCTTGGAAAAGTGTGAGAAGGTGGCAGACATTCCCAGCATTCATACCTTCGGAGTTTGTTTGTGATATT
>VZRM01005387.1:125971-167860 GCA_013397955.1 Grantiella picta
AATAATAATAATATTATTTTGCATTATTTATTGTTGAATTGATCTTATTTAGACAAGCCACTTTCTGAACTTCAGTCAAGTAAACAGATAGGAAAAGCTAGCATCTAAAATCAATAAAAGACAAGTGCAGTGCAATTCATGGCTTCTTTGTGAGTCAAACGATCCAGCCCCAAAACAAACATCTGCAAAAAAAAAAAAAGGTCATTTTGATCGGGTGTCACATGTGAAAACTACCTGAGGGCAAATAAATGTGGGGATCACATTCTTATCAACTCTTTCTGATAATAATAGCCTGGTCACTGGGGACAGTCTGTTAGTGTTGGCCCACTGGGTCAGATAACAATTCTGAGTCTCTTCTCCCACTGTGACCTGGCCCATCTGCTTCTCTCTGGCCATATGGTACAGAACTATGTGGGACTGGGGACATTATAGTTTTGTGCATCTCAATGCTCCTTGCTTTCATTGAAGTTTTGCTGACATGACATTCCTTTGAATATTCCTTGACAAAAGTGGGGTTTGTTTTGGCGCTGGTTTTCATCCCAGAGTAGAAACGAGCACTGAGGTTTAAATCAACAGAGGAGACTTGTAACAGATATATCAGGTGGGTAGGAAAGCTGGCTATATATTTCCTCCCAGCTTACCTTAAATGCAATGTTATTTTTCCTGATGTTAACAACTAAAACAGAGCCCAGCATATGTAAAAAGCAAGGTTTGATTGTTTTTGTCATGAATAAACCCAGTCTAACTTCTCCTGAGTGCCATGGAGGAAACACAGTCTGACCTGAAAGCTGTAATGCTGCTTTAAAAAAAGCAAAGAAATTAAACCCAGTGGGACAAATTGTGCGTGGATCAGACATCCCTCTCCTTCTCCAGATGAGGCAAGGGGGTTTCTGGGATGCTGCAGCTCTCTGCCTTGCTGCTGCTGAGGTCTCAACCCCAGCCACTGCCCATGGCGACTGTCAGCCACACTCCAGCAGCTCTGGCCCTCGGGGGTGTCCATCTGGCCAGCACAGTGTGGCCCCAGAGCCTCCCTGAAGGAGCCATCATCCCATTTTCCAGTCCCTCCTTGGGCGTGGAGAACACACAGGTATATCGTCCACTGAGGGCATCCTGCAAGTGTCCAATTAGGCCTAATGAGAGCTCATCCCAGGCATCAAAGGGGAGGAGGATTGTGCATTTGCTATTGTCTCTGCCTTCCTCAGTGATCCCTCTGCCAAGAGGAGGATGTAATTATTGTGTGAGCTTTAACCTATTAAAGCCTACATGTTCATCCTGCACCCAGCATCCTGGGGCTCCTCTCAGCTGGGACCTCTGGACATCATAGCAACCACGTGTGTGACAGAGACCTGAACTGGGAAAGTGAAATGGGGATTATTGTACAAATATTAGCACAACAAGCTGATTTACAAATTCTCTGAGGCAAGTGCTCAATGGCGCAGTTGTCTCTCAGTTTCTGTAAAACTTTAAATAGAAATAAACCCCCAAACAGTCAAATCCATATCTATCTCCCTCCCCTTGTGTTTCTCACCGGGTCCCCTCATGTTTTCACCTGCTTTGTGTAAAGTCCCACAGAATATGTCATGTAAAGCTCCAGAGAATTATAAAATCAGTGAGTGTCTTTAGAAGAATGCAAGGTTTTAGGTTCTGTTTTCACTTTGTCAATCAATCCTTTTATTTCACAGCTCCAGCGAGGTGCCTAAAATTCGTTCATTAAAAAAAAAAAATAGTGTTATGACAGGCTCTACAAATCTAGAAATTTATTGTCTGCGGCTATGTTTGATGCCTAGAAGTCAGAAACTAAACAGATTTTCTTGGGCCATCTGAAAACTCAGGCATGATTGAGAGTCTCAGTGCAGGAATTTGATGTAGATAGGCTGCCTTTCCTGCCAGACAAAGAGCCTGACCACCTGCTGCCTCTGTAAAATAGACCCCCAACCTCATGATGTCAGAGCGAGTTTTGCCATGTCCTGGCCCAGCATTTAATGGATCAAAATGTGTAAGTCCACCCTCTGCTGCTGAGTCTGCGTGTGCTGGAAGGGATGCTAGCAGCCCCGTTGAGGGAAAAAAAGGAGAAATAAACAGAGATGTAGGGAGGCAGCCTCATCCTCCTCTCCACTCATCCTGTGGATCAGTGAAACATGTAAGACTTACACTACCCAAAAAATAATGCTATCCTTTGCATTAGTATCTTTCTGATTCCTCTTTAGTTGAGAAAATTTTACACTTAGAAATCAAGGTTTAGAACATACCAAGCAGAATGCCATTTCACAAGTTTTGCGCCTCAGCGGTGATTAGGACATAAAGTGCTCTTGGGGAAAGGCTCTTCCCAAACCCATGGATGGGGATGATGCCCTCAAGTCAGAGTTCATGTCGTCTTCTCACTTCTTGCTTCTGATGCTTGATAGTTTGATGCTGTGTTTTCTTCTTTTCCCAGATGAGTATTGAGTGATTGATTGAACAAACCAGGGGCTTGAGCTGTAAGGTTGATGTAAAGTTGGATGAACAGATTGTTTTAAGTACTGGGGAGAGAGACTGATGAAAGAACACAGAAAATGGGTGAGTATGAGGGCAGAAAAGGATTCCTTATGGATTCATTTACAAACACGTTAATAGAAATGTAATTCTTTTTACTGTTCTCTTTTCCATTTTCTAATGTGAACTTTTCTGCACAAAATCTGCTCTTAACACAGGAAACACAGGATTATTTTCATCTTTACACATAAAAAGCTCTGTTACTGCCTCAACACGCAGTCAGGATTTCTTATGGTTTGTGAATATAGGAATGAAACCAAAATCAACTTGACACCCGCCTTGTCCAGCACAAAGACCAAGACGGGGTCCAATCTTGAACTTGAGCAAATCTGAGTAATACTAGCCTGTTATCTTGTCATTAAGAATTGCTTCGAGTCCCTATCTGTCCAGCAACTCTAATTAATGACCATTTAACTGTACTGTCAGCCCCGTTTAAATCTGAGTGTTGCCAGTTGCTTCCTTCATGCGGGCAGCCAATAGGTGCTGGGGGAGTCGTTCATGCATGGCATTGTCCCAGTGGCTCTGGGCCTATAGCATCCCAGTTTAATAGGGCATTCAGGGCTCATTAGCGAGGAAACACATCAGGAGTGACCGCTCCACTGCCACACGTTGCAGCTAATAGCCTCGGCGAACAGAATCGTTTCTGTTTCTGCTCACTTGTTTTTGAATCCTTTCAATGTCAACAAGTGGTCATGTCGGCAGGAGCCCGCCATTCTCCCCAACAGTTTTATCCGTTGCTCTCCTGAGCCAGACTTGTGTCCTCCTCCATTGTTCCAGCCACAATGGAGCCTGAGCAATCACAAAGGCTTCACAGCCATTCATCATCAGCTCACGGATTCTGGGGTTGAGATTACCCGCCAAACTTTTGGGCCATCGTTTTGGCGTGATGTGTGAATGCCCACGAAATACAAATAGTTTCTGAAGTTTACACTTTGGTTGTGTAGGATGGCGGTGGAGGGGGGCTGTGGTGAGGGGACTGGATGGAGGGAAAGAAGAGGAAATAAAATCCAGCATTGCTCTGGCTAAAAATAGAAAAGATCCTGCAGAGGGAAGATAAGAGACAATGAGATTTCTGCTGGAACGAGAGGTGTAGAAAGGAGCAACCAGGGATATGGAGGTGTGTCCAAAGAGAATAATCACCCTTTTGGCTCACAGATTTGGAAACAATCCCTTGGCTTTGGCAAGGAGGCACGGCAAGCTCTTGCCTTGCTGGAATCCAGGAGGAACAGGGAGAGGGTGGCCCTGGGGGAGGTCTCCTCCTTCCATTCATGGGGATAAACCAGCATTTTTCCTGATTACTCGAATCATGACTGGGAAAATGCTCCCTGGAAGAATATACCTGCTGCTTGTTATTTGTATTAGGTTAGCATTTAGCCCTTGTGCTAAGCGGAGAATGAGCAGATATTTCACACCTGGAAAGATGAGATCTGGAGATGCAATGGTGACCCTTTACAAGGGCCATGCTGTAAAAGTCAGAGATTAGAATCAGAACTAAAACACGTGTGTGTGTGTATATTTTAGGTAGTACCTCTTCAGTGTCATGTTCTTCCTTCCATCTCCAGTGCTTGGCTGAATCCTGCCTGCTTGACCGCTAGGCAAATCAGACATTTATTCATTTATTGGGTACTGACCACTGCCCAGACATGCTCCAAACACCCAAAGTGTCCTCCAAATGACCCACTTGGGATGATGCAGAAAGAGTGCCCTGTGGTCACAAGGCTTACCAGAGCCATCAGATGTTGGCAGTGCAAATGGCACAGAGCTTGCTGCCCTCTTCCACCTCTTCTTTGCCATTCCTCCTTCAGGCAGTTCACATTGTGTTGATTTTTCCTGAGTCCCAGGATTAATGGCTAAATTCTGGTCGAAAGGATTTGACCTGAAAATTTTTGGAAGTATTTGGAAATCCCTGTGGGTATCCTACAGTCTCTTCCTGGTCATTTGAACATGCCAGGAAGTTATAAGGTGACAAGAAATGTTATAAGAAATGTAAAGGTGATTTTTTTTTTTTGGCTGTGGCTGAAAAATTAAGTTTTTCATAAACCACAGTCATAGCCAACGCTTTTCAATGTGAGCACCGAAAAGATTGTCTCCTATTCCATTTTACACTGTATATCAACTAGAGGCTTCTCTTTTACCTGTTGCAATAATCAGAATGGAAAATAAAATTAACTGCTTTTGCTCTTTTTTCCTAACAGTTCAGTATCTACTGTATGGCCTGGGGTATTATAAAAGTACCAAGAAGCAATGCATGTGTATCAAACACATTTCCTGACAAAGTATCTGGGTGTACAGCTCCAGCAGCCTCCAACATCAAAGGTAATGGAAAACACTGAGCATTTTCACACCGTGTTTTTTGCGATCATTGGCATTCAAAACCAATCAAAGCCCACTGATTTTGTAAGTGTTTTGTTTCCTGTTATCACATTAAGGTCTTCTGTATGAGATTCTGAGTTATCTGTTGGAGAGTTACACCCAACTGATGCTGTAGCAGATGCTGCTTCTTGCCTTGCTGCATTTTGCCTGTCACTGATGGGCACAGGGATCACTGATTGTCAGGTCTGGCAGACAAGAAAAGCAGGAGAACATCACAACAAGGAGTCTCAGCAGGTTTAGGTGTGTTCTAAGTGCATTCCAGGATTTAATGGGCACCCATGTCAACACAACATCTTTAGGGACCCTTAGAAATGCTAGAACAGGGACCCCACCTGCCCATGGGGTTAGGCAGCAGCTTTGCGGGATTTATGTGTAGATGTGTGTTGTGGAGCAATGGTGTAAAACCCCAGCTGTGGTAAATCAGAGGAGGTTTGGCCTCAGTAAGTTTTCAGGTACTTGTCCCAGTCACTCCTACCAGACTCATAATGCTATGCATCTATTCAAGCTTTTCAAGGACAGAATTTTTCTTTTTTCTTTTCTCTCTTTCTTTCTTTTTTTTTTTTTCCTCTCTAAAGCAGCTTATGAAAGAGGTAACTGCTCCTTTTCACAGTCAAAGTAGGATATTCTGAACAGAATGCTAACTAGACTTGGGGCTAGACTGAAAAAGGGTTTGAGCAGCTTTCATTCTGGTTTTTTGCTTCAGGATCATAAGTAATAACATAGAGGGAAAAGTGTATCTGGAATATTTATAGTTATCATTCTTTGAAATTTCTTTAGTTTTCCTAAGAGATGAAAGTTTTCTGTAAGAAAAGGGAAATCATGGTGTGGAAAAAAATTATCTTCATTTTTTCTTTTTTCTGTTGTGGTTGTTGTTGAATTTTGCAGCAATTTTATGAGATTGTTGTTTAGTTGAATGGACTTGAAGGCTTTGGAATTGAAAATGTTCCAGGCTGGGTGGGTAAAGCATTCTGGTTATCTTCACAAAGCTCCTCTCTGAGATGCACATAGCCCTCTATAACTACATACAGACCTCTTAAATGTCCTGCAAACACTTAACTGTATGCATCTGCCTAAACTGCTCATTTGCCTAAAATCCTGCACGTTTTGATGAGTTTTTGTTATTCTGAAAGGGACATTCAGTGAAAGTTATTCAAATGCCTAAATTTGTGGATTTGGAGCATGCGTGTGAACAAAGCAGTGAACTGAAATAATGCTTGCCTCAAAAAATGGAAGTTTCTCACAAAAAAAAGTGCCTTTTATTCATAGTTTCTAAAATCACAACTGAACACGTAATGTTTCACTGCATAGAGAGATGATGATTGGAAGCTGGTTTTTTAAAATAAAAGTTACAATGAAAGTGTCTTGTAGGGAATTATTCTGAGCTATACTGAGCAACTGACTGGGAGTAAGCTTTGTCCCTGATACCAACCACGTTGGTTCCTTGTTCCAGATGCCATGCCGCTGTTTCAAAATGCCACATCTGAACTGTGGCTTCTTATCATCAACAGATATATTTTCCAGCGGTGAATAAGCAAATTGAGCACCTGAGATGTGACATAGGTGAGAACCCAAGTCCTATGTTGCTCAATCTTTGCATTATGCATTTGTCTGCAAGTGTTATTTTTCGGTCAGAAAGTTATATCTAGCTTGAGACAAACCAAGAATCTCCCTTAGCTCTACAATGATGCAGAAGTTCATCATGAGTTCTTTTGTTCCTCTTCTTCGCTTCACATCTGAAACTTCTGGGTTTAGAAGTATTTGTGCAGCAGGGGTGACCTTAGATATAAAAATAGTGTAGGACAGCTATGGAGTGGTGGTGAGAGGGAAAGCTTAGGCTTCAGGAGCAGTCCCAGGGAACTGATGAAAGGGTTAATATGATGATCAAGCATTAGGCAACTCAGTTTTCGCTGCTGCCTGCTCCTCTGAACATGGGGGATTGCCTTTGGTGTAGAGCTTTCACAACTTCAAAAGTGAAAATCCTCTCACACTTATTAGAGATGTGATTTTGTGACTTGGGAGTAGTTCTGCTTAACTGGTGAAAACCCAAGCAAGCAAAACCAAACCTTGTGTTTTAGTGCAAACTTTGTGGCAAAGTTGTTAGCTTCTCTCTCTCTCTCTCTCTCTCTCNGTAACTTAAAGAATAGCCTTTCCTTGTGGGTTGCTCTACCATTCATCGGACAGCATATGGTTTTTGTCTTGGGAATCATCCAACATGTCACAAAGGCAGTGATACTGGACAGTTACTAGGCAGCTTTTGTATACTTTGGGGATAGGGGAAGATGGTATTTTAATAGATTTCCTTGGGGATCTCTTAGAAGGGTAATTTAATTGCTGAAATCAAATTTTGGACTCCTGTCACAAATCATTACCTTATCTTTCATCCATCTATTCCCTTGTTGTTCAAACTAATAAAACATGCACACTGCTCTCCATTCATGTGACCCCCTTCATAGGTTTTTAACTGGTAACCCCTGGCTAATAATGGGTAGGTGGTCTGTTTCTGCTTGAGGATGTTTTTGAAGGAATGGATAGTTTCTCTAGCTACCACATCAACCAGAGCGGCAACACTCATTCACTCAAGGTTAAAAGCCACAGAAACACATGACTGATGGTGAAATTCAAGCAGCAAAAAGCCTCAAAGAGGAGGATGCAACCTGGGGCAGCATGTCAAATATTCACATTCTGGACCCTGGCACGCAAATTCTGTGTGAGTGAATCATTGGTGAAGTGATCTCCAGACAATTCTTGGTGAAGCTGTTTGTCACCGTTGCTGTGGTGGTGTTTAATCAGTTCCAGCTTTCACTCCATGATGCTCTCAGAAGACAGATTGCTGAGTTTTCTGGCATCTGTTTGATGGAAGCATCTGAGATGAGGTGCATTAAGGTGGGAAACAGCTTGTGCTCCTGCTGCTCCAGCTGTTCCTCACCTGATCCCAGAAATACATTCAGGCAGCACCAGCATCTCTCCTGTCCCAGCCTTCCCCTCCTCTGCAGTTTCTCTCACTCCTTCAAGAACTTGCAGCACTCCCGAGGGACAGCATGCAGAAGTGAGGATCTTTATTCCAGCAATTCAGGCAGTAAGGAGACAGGGATGGGTGATGAGGAGCTCTGAGCTGGCAGAGCCCAGTCAGGGCAAGAAAAGTGAGTAGGCAGCAGAGTTGGGCAGAAAATGCCATGAGGTTAGTGGTGTAGCCTCAGGGCATCCTTAACCCTTTGCAAAACCCCAGCTGACCTTCAAACTTCTTAAATGTGATGCTTCAGCCTTCTGGTCACCCCCTGAATTTAGGAGTGGAGAATGGAAATGATGAGTACAGTTCTTATATCTCACACTTCAAACACATTGCTGTAATGTCTCTGATTGTGTGAGTGATTGGGTTAAGTGATTGTGATTATTTATAGACAGGATTTCGGAGCTTGGCCCAGCTCTACTTGCATGGAGATAACTGGGGTTTTAAAAAAAAAGGAATCACTGCATCATTCCAAAGTCCTCTTTAAGGCTCAGTGTTCCCTTTGCAGACACTGAACAGCAGCATCCATCCCTATTCTTAATATTTAACATCTATAAAAGCAGAAAACAGAATATTGAGGAGCACCAGGTCGAAAGTAAAATTATCTGAGTGTTCAGATCAAGGAGGCAGTAGGCAGCACACTGTTTGCCCACTCATTTATTTGTTACAATTTTGTGGTTACTTCTTGTTTTTCACTAAAACATCCTTCAAATTCTGCTCCCTTTCACCTTAAAAATATTCTTTTAGCTGTTGTGAACTCAGAAAAATTGTATTTAGAAACACAAAGAATGACTTAAATAACATGTAGATACAACCTCTATCATCCGAGGACGGGAATCATTGCAAATTTATATGTGGGCTTCTAAAATAAAGGGATTTTTTCCTAGTTACATCTTTGAAAACAGGAGCAGGTCTAGTGCTTTATGCACTCAGGAGCTGATGACTGCTAAGTGCTATTCTTACACATTTCTTCAGTCCCAATGCTAAGAAAACCCTAGCTATTTATTTTTTGCCTTTTTTTTTTCCTTCTTTTTTTTTTATGTTTCATCAAAAATGTTTCTCTGGAACAAACCAAAACAAACAGAGCCCAACCGGTCTTTTGTTGGTTGCTCCACTTCCCAAAAGGGTCCAGGGCACTTAGTGACACAGCATCTGTCTTAGATGCTATTGAAGGCATTCAGCCCCTAAATGCTCTTCCACTGACGTTCTTTTATGCTGTGGTATTTGAAAAACTCATACAACGGAGCTGGAGGAAAGGAAAAAGGCATCTTTTGAATAGGGTGGAAAATATTTCATCTTCTCTCCACCTGATTATCACTTAAATTCTCAGGAACTTGTCTGTGCTGTTTTCCTACTTTAGGGAAAGCCAAATATTCATGTATCTTTATGAAATTTATTGGGGTTTTTGCTGTTAACAACAGGTTATTGGAATAATCCCTTTAGGATATTAAACTGAAAGCTTGCTGAGGTCCTCAAGCTTCAGTATCCTTTTACTAAATGTGTTCAGGACTAAACCCTAGATTTTTTACTGCTTATTTTTAATTATATGTTCACTAATTTTAAAGGGGGAAATGAATGAATGCAATTTCTTCCTTGGCAAAGCCTGTGGACTAACGTTGATCTTTTCAGGACTGTCCCTTTAAACCATCCGAGGTGTTTATTTTTTGTATGAAGAAAGACTTTACTGCTCTGACTAATGTAATCCTGGCTGTGTGTAGAAACGGGGTGTGTGTGTGTGTGTGGAGAGACAGGAAGGCCAATTGTTCTTTTTGTTCCTAAAAACCAACGTTCCTTTTTATAAAGAGATTTTAGTGTAGCCCTCTGTATTCTTCCTCATTACAGAGAAATCCAGTGAAATAGTATCTATTTCCTCAGACTGCTGTCCTAGATACCTTAACACCACACGGGTAGTTGATGTGCTAAATTAGAGGGGATTTTTTTTTTCTTTATCACCTCTGTGGAAGTGTTTGTTCTTGTATCTTTTTTTTTTCTTCTTCATAAAAAGAAAAAAAAAGAAAAAACTCATAAAGAAAGGAAAAGAAAAACTTCACAGAACAGTAAACCTGAGACACGGATTCGAATGCCAGACAGTTGAATGAACAGGATAATCGGGGTGTTTTTTTTGACAGGTGCGACAGCCTGCCTATGACTGGCATTATAATCATTACCATTTTAATAAGGCTCTAATAGGGGGGCCGATAATTCAAAGGGGTGTGAGGATCCTAATTCAACTCCCAATCCCACATGAATGTGCTAGAATTTGTGGGCTTTGTTTTCCTCTTTTGTACCCCTGAATGCAAATAATTACTGGCTATAGATTCAAAAATTCTTAGAACTGGAAGCTAAATTAGCTCTCCTAATACTGCACAAGAATGTCAATACTCAGGGGGGGAAAAAAAGGAAGTAAGTGGTTTTTGGTTGTTTTTTTTGTATTACACTTGTGGTACTGCAAAGGTTCTGTAGCTTAAGTGGTTTGGTTGGCAGTGTGAATAATACCAGCACTGTTTCTAAAGGACGTGCAGCTCGCTTTTCCCCCGCTCTCCCCAAAAGGAAAAGTAAATATATTTGTCTGAAAATCGTTTCTGGAATATCATACGCTGCTTTCTGCCTTTGGTGATGTTGCCTCAGTGTGCTCCAGCTGTGTCTGTCCACTGTGCCTTGTTTCAGCAGTGCTGGGTGGGATGCTCAGGACCTGTGCTGTGCTCTCCCAGCAGCCCTGTGGGCACTCAAGTGTGTTCACCCCATTCAGATGATGCCACAGCACAATTTGAGATCCTGAGGCAGCACCCCACACTGCAGTGTGAGGGGAGGGCTGGAGTTACCCCGTGAGTACAGGAGCTGCTCAGCACCTGAGAAAAAGGGTTTTAATTTTAAGACACCATTCTCTGCTTAGGACACCACTTACATTGGTGTTTAAAGGTGTTTGAGGAGCTGTTTCAAAGCCCAGGAGGTTAAGGGGTCAGCAGCCCTCCTTCCTTGCTCCATCTGACTCTTGGGACACAGGACCTGGAGGGGGACTGGACTCCTGCTAGCTCCTCTCTGCTAACCAGAACAAAAAACTTCTTTTCTTTGTCTCTGCTGACCTATGCAATGAATTTCTCTATTCATTTTTGATCAATAATACGTATTATTATTTCTAACTAATGACCAACAGTGCTACATGGGACAAGACTTAAAAAAATCGAGAGGGATATTTCCATATAACCCCTTGCAGCTGGAATCAGCTTCTCCCGCCCACTATTTCTGATCCCAAATTAGCTGTGGAGTCTTGCCATGCTTTCAGTCCTCTTTCTCTTTCTGCACACACATTGCCTGATGTGTAAGGAATATGAGCTGCACTTGGTGTAGAAGGGAGCAAAAGAGAAGCAAAGGCACTTTATGTCGTGTAAAAGTGGGAAAGAAGTGAGGTGGACAAACTGATCTGTGAAAACCAGCCTGAACCTTTGCCCCAAACTGAAATGCAGAGTTTTGGAGCTCGGCCAAAATCTGGTTAATCTTTCTCCCTCTCTGTCTTTTAATGGTATTTATGGTTTTGCAGCACTTCCTGGTTTCATCTGGGTCCAAAAGCAGGAGACTGAAATATCATTGAAGAGGCTATTCACAGTGTTTCCAGCTGGCTAAGACCATGGAATGAAAGATCTCTCACAATCAGGTCTGTTCTAGAAGGGTTTCTGCCCAATTTCTGTCCTGATGAGATTCTGGTGAACAGCCAAAGTGTTAGAAAATTATCCTAATTCAATTGAAACTCAGAAAATATGCCCATCCACCAAATAACTGACATCCTTCACCTGATGAACCTGTGTACAGAGAATTAACTCCTTAGGTTTCTTTTTTGGCTTTTTGTGCAGAAGATGTTATTTTTGCTTGACCTTGGAAGGCTCCCTATGGAATTGACAGGTGCACAGGCTGTTTGTGTTCTCTTTGGGTTTTTAATGCATTTCAAGTTTTCATGGATGCTAAGCTGCAAAACTAGATAGTTTCTGTCCTCATTCAGACATTGAAACTTTTCAGTCCCATGATGTCCTTGAGCAGAAAATGATGGGATTTGGGAAACCATCACTGCCTTTCTAGTGCTAGACAGAATATAAGGATATCTGTTCCCCACTGCACGTAGTTTGATTTAGGCTGGATTTGTTACAGAGCAATCTGGGATGCTGGGACAGGTCATGAGGAGCAAAACCCTCTGCTGGAGAGGTTAATCTTTCCCTCTGTTTTAGCTTACCTTTTGCTGACATTGTGGCTAATTATTGTTCCTGGGCAGCAGCTTTCCTAGTTTGGCTAAAAAGATTGTTGAGAAGTTTGTGAAGAAGCAACTGAAGATGTCCTTCTTCTCCTTAGGCCTTGTTGAGTTCTCAGGGGGGCAAGGTAAAATCCAGTGGTTTGGGAAATGATCTTGAGAGTACACAAAGCTCTCCCTGCTGTCCTGGACCGCATCATGTGGTTGCCTTTCTTCTAGGCACTGATCAATGCCTTTATTCTTCTCTCTCAGAGATCACAGTAGGCTGTGCTAGACTGGCTCTCCCTGGCAAGCACTGACCCTGGGGACTCTCTGACTGAGCAAAGGTTCCAGGAAAGAGTCACAAATATTTTAAAGATTCATGGTGGGTGTGTATTTATTTGTGATTCCTCCCATCTGCTAAATTTGCTGCTGTTATCATCACTGTACAATCACCACATCCAGCTGTGGGCCCAGAGCTAAGCATGGATCTGAAAGAGCTGTCCTGTCCCAAACAGCTCATCAGGCTGAGAAAAATACAGCATGAGAAATACTACAGGGGAACAACATTTGTCTATTCCATGGTGGAGAAAAACTGGTTCTAAACTTAGATGATTTGTTTAGGCTACCAAAAAGAGAGTACAGGGGAATTTATCTTGCTTTATGTGCTCCCTGTTGCCTATCTGCCTCAATGAGGTTTCTTCCTGGGTCTTGTTTCAGCCACTGCACCTACACGAGACATTCAGCAAAATGCTCTTGTTTAGGGTTTAACAAGAGTGGCCACCAGTCTGAAATCCATGAGGAGAGACCCAAGCCACCACTTGATACCAAACCTGCTATGCAACACAAAGCAGAGCAAAGCTTGGCCTTCCCTGTCGAGGGACAAAGCAGGAGTGAAAAAGGGATGTGAAGATGCTGACTTTCCCTATCCCTAATAGGAACAAGGCAACTAGGCAAGATTTAATGGTCTTGTTGAGCCTTTAATTGGGTAGCAAACTTCCTTGCAGGTGGAAGATTAGTTAGTTAAAGTCATCAGAAAAAACCAAAAAGAAAGCAACACACCCAATTCATAATTTTTAGTGATGTTACCTAGGTCCAAAGACCTATGATGCAGCAGCTAAAGGAATTATTTCTGCCTATGCCACTTGCCTGCTGCCTGGTCCCAGCATTTCAACACCCTCTGCTCTAGCTTCTCCTTGTCAAAGCAAAATCTAATACTGAACTGTCCCTCAGCAGATCTGTTCAAGGTTGCTAAAGTGTTTTGGAGAAGGGGCTGCTGCTAAGGAAGCTGCTGTAAAAGTTTTGACCATTAGCATTCACTTTGATGTATCAAAAGTAACCATTTTCCTCTAAAGTGCTGGAAGTTTCATTGTGTGAAGAATTTAGATTAACATTAAATACAGAAGGTTTTAGAAATCTTTCACCTTGAAGCCTGGCAAAACTGGCATATTCACAGCAGAAGTGAAAGACATGTTTTATCTGTGTTGCCCTTTGTAATTATGCTGCTGAATAACAGGAGTATTATCACACCAGGGTTAGTGCCAGAGGATTACCCAAAGTTTTTCAAATGGGATGGTAAAGTGGTGCAAACAGGTGCATAGACAAAGAGCAAAAAGAGGGGAGGAAAGTGAGAGAAAGAAAGCTGAAGCCTTCTAGTTTCAGCCACATAGCAAAATTAATGGTTTCTCTAAGTGAATAGCATAGCTAGATTACTATTGAGCCTGTAAAATTAGAGGAGTAGGTCAGATTCTTCATTTCACTCCTGTTTTAACTTAAGCAAAGGAGGTCACTTTAATTGCACTTTACTTCAAGAAAAAGAAAAATCTTTTCATTGCAATAATTTTGCAGTGGACAAAGTGACTCATAAGAAAAATATGGACTCTGAAATTTGCTTCCCAATTACTCCCTTTGCAAACTGGATCCTGTGAACTGGGATTTCTTTTTGAATGTTACACTTGTGTATCCAGATAGGGAGAGGAAGGCATTTCTAAATGAAGTTAAAACACCTTTACAAGCAAAACAGTCACCGTCAGCACATGCTCGTTGTATTTTGGTGTTGCCTTTTTAATATCTATATTTGTGTGTTGATCTAGTTGTGTGCATTAGAGCCACATGGATGTTTCTCTATCTCTTCAGAAAATAATGGTGTAATTTTGCAGAGTTCCTTTGCAAGATTAAACTTGGAGAAGGTTGTTGGTACCACTTTTGAGTATGCAAAAAGTATCAAGAGATGCATTTTGGTATTTACTGTTAATCACCACAAACAAAGCTCTTCAGGGTTTGGATATGGATGTCTAGAATAATTTGGGGAGGGAGAGAACAGGACGTTCGGGTATTCCTCCCTCTTTCTGAATTGGTAGCTTTTGGGAACATTTCGTGGTGGAAGGAAGCAGTACTTGAGGAATTGGGGTCACTGGGGAAAGTGGTCCAGCTCAGATTTCTGTGTTACCCCTGTCTGTTGGCTGTCACTGACAACAGGGGCATATTTTAGCTTTCTGATTGCCCTGCTTTTGTAGTAAACCTCCAGGTAACTATAGGCTGATTACTGCCACTTCGGTCCCCACAAAGATCTGTATGAGTAATAGGGGGGTAGGACAGGTCTGGGGTGACATATTGGTGCTCCCCCTAATGCCTCCAGTGGGATTTCTATGATTCTAAGCAAGACTTTGAAGGCATCCATGGCTTTGTTTTGTAATTAGAACGTGGCAGTCTCTGAAAGGAGGTCTCCTTAGAACTTTTGCCATAAAGAATTATCAGTGTAAATATCTGTTATTGCTGCTCCCTGAATGCCATGGTGTGGGCAAATCATGGGCTGCATGGCCATGCAAATAACCAGCAGCCTTGCCATGCCCCGTCCCCTCTGTTCTGCTGTCGGCTCTGTTCTCGTGCATCACTCAAGGGCATTGAAATTGCACAAGTCAGTCCTCTCAGCGGGCTCAGGGCCCCGCTGGCTCACAAGAAAAGGGCCAGCAGGGAGTTTGGGGGCAACAGAGTACACATGTATGTGCTCACTGCACATGCACGCCCTGCCTGTCATCCCAGCAAGACCTGTCACCCTTGTGATTGTCGTTTTGATGCTGCTGCTGCAGCTGACATGCTGCCAGTCCTCCAGCCCGGGCTGAGAAGGACTGACGCCCTCCTGCCCCAGAAGGAGCCCTGAGATAACACATGCAGGAGGTTTTGTGGTCAATCAGATTCGGGTTCTGTCTGAATTTAAAGCGGTGGTGTTGACTCGAGAGTAACTAAACATTGTTATCTTATTTTGTCTGTGTCATAGCAGAGCCAAGAGATCTGAGATCTCTCATCTGAGAGCATGTCTAGGTTTAGAGGAATTCAGAAATTAGAAATTCGTTCCTTCTGAGTTACTTTTTCCATTTCTTTGTATACATGTGAATAAACAGCACTTCTTTATGTTTCGGAACAACTTTACTGAAACTAAATGTTTTGGCATTATCAAAACAAACCTTTTTCTTCCTGTTCTTAGTAAAAAAAAATCAGTAAACTCAGTTTTGTTGACAGGGTCTGTATTGCATAACAAGAAAGTATTTAATTTGAAAATGCAGGGTAAGTCTAGTTGCATGGTTCTCAGGACAGTTTCTAGTAGGTGAATATTTAATGTTCCTGGATGTCAAGCATAAAAATTATTACCTCCAGTGTGATAATGCAGTAGCTGGGATTGGCAGAGGTGTCCAAGATAAGACTTTATTTCATTGAATATGGCTGACAGCAAAGCTTGCCAAGAAAAGTATTTCTGCCTTGCTGGTTTGCCTAAATTTTGATGCATGGATATGGATATGTTGAAGTTCTTTTGTATTCCTCCTTTTCAGCCCCGTTCCTTGGGAAGTGATGCATGATTAAGCTGCCTCCAGGTCTCAATTTTTGGAACTTGTCTGCTTGGCTAGAAGAGAAACAGCCGAGATTAATGTTTCTCACTGGAATAAATCTGAAACCTAATCCCATCTGTACTCTTATCAGCAGAGAATCTGCAGAGAGGCCAGGAAAATGCAGATTCAGGTCTCCTGCTGGTCTGCTGGGACAGCACCTCATTCCTTTGGCCTCTTGTGGGGCATCATGTCTTTCAAGGATGTTCCACTGAGAAGGGTGACAGCAAAATGGAGTTTGTTGTCAGCCTGAGAAAGACATTCTTAGTATTTTCTGCAGTAGCTTTAAAAGCCACTATTTGATCTCATTTCATGTAAGCCAGACTGCTCGGGGACACAAATCAGTGGTTCTCCTTGGGTGATTCCAGTTTTCCATTAGCAATGGGATCTGGCCACAGAACTTGCCTAGATTTTGGATTAGTGTGTTGCTAGGACTCATCAAACAAAGCTAGGAGAGTAAAGACTCCGTATATATTTCTGAAAATACATCCATGAATTTAAATATCTGTGAGAGAAGCCAAGAGAGGAGTTTTGTGCAAAAATAGGGAGATTTCCAAAAGAGATGAATTACCGCGATTTTTCTTTGTCTGTATATTTTATTTACATGACTTTATTAAAATGTCCTAGGCAAAAAAATATATATTATCTGCCACTATGCTATATATTCAGACAAACCAGACAATACCTACAGGTCCAAGAACACTGGGCCTCGAAAATGAAGGCCAAAGGATCCCAGCAAGGCACCAACATTGCTGCTCCTACAGCTTTCTGACCTGAGCCAGCCATGGTATTGGCTTTGGATTTGGAGTAGGGTTAGGCAAACTGTGATTTTGCATACTGTCAGGTTGGGTTTTTACTAATTAATGAAAAACAGGCTGCATCACAAAGGATTCATTTGGCCTATTCAATGTGATTACAAACATTTTGAGGATCTGTTTAGCTTTTTTGAATGGTGTGAGGTAAACCAAGAGAAAAAACATCTTGTTTCAGCTAGTCAGGTAGGAAAAAAAATCCACATGGATTTACCTAATGGGGTCAAAGCTACGAAAAGCAGAACATTGTTCCTGGGAGCCAAGACAAGGTGTTTATCTTACAGAGAGGGTTTGATTCTGAGGCTCTAAAAACTTCAGAGCTACTAAAAAACCCTGTGAATTTAAGAAAAGAGCTTTGCTCTGCCTTCGGAGGGAATTTGCACTCGAAGGATCAGGTAGATCTAGCAACTCCTGTTCTTCCTGGGAGCCACTGGACTTTTTACAGGGCCTTTGCAATCAGGGTGATACACAGCATCTGAGTCAGGTTCTCAGCTGCTGAAATCAATGCACGTGGTCAGCAAACAGCCTGGCTGTCTATATTCAGGTCCTACTGGAGTGTTTTTGATTAAACTGTAATCAGAAACCAGCAAAGAGATAATTGGCATGCGTATTGCTGCAGAACATGCATAAAACAATTCTGCCAGGCTGAGGCTGTAAATGTGCACCTAGGCTGGTGTGCTAGCAATGAGCTGTTCTCTTGCTCCTAGGACTTAATTACATGTTTTGCCGATCGATGAAAGGTTAAAACAGTTGAATCAATATTTTATTGCACCGCTGTAAACTGTGGTTAGAGCATATTAGACTGCGAGTGGCTGGCAAGTTTCAAAGCATGTAACTGAATCAAAGTCTGAGTAAGTGTTGTGTGTTCAATTTAGAAACAGTTAATACCTTCCAATTGAGAGGGTTTGTTTCTAATTAATATAAAAGCTGTTTATTTAAATCCTAGGCAGGCAGTATTTAAATACACAACGTGTCACCTGGGAATTCCATCTAAACCACTTTGTGGAAAGCTGTTATGCTGTGCTGAAATAAATCCAGCATGAAGTAACTGTACTCTCGTCACTCAGAGTGTGCAACGGTTCTCTGCACGCTGTTTTCTTTATTCCTCCTTCTTCCTGGATATGCTGTAATGTTCTTGGCCTGTTTTCACACTAGGGAATGATGTCAGGTACAGTGCTGCTGCAGTTTCCTGTCCTCATATTGCCTGCATATCGTCTTGATATGTTGCAGCACTTGTTTTGAGAAGACGTACAAGTTTTCATCATGTATGAACAAAATGAAATACAAGCCCGGGCAAAAAGAACACACAATGTCAATAATCTGGAGACATCCAGTATGGTGACCAACAATATTTACAGAGTTTACGAATTAGAGTTTCTAGAGCTGCTAGAAAACATGAGACCATGACTTTGTTTTCTTGATGGGCTTTTTCCAGTGGACTTGTTAAGATATTTTTAAAATTTTTGTGAGGTTTGAAGGGCTTATAGGTGATGAGGATAGTAGCATCAAAAGGTCGTACAACCTTGTTAACAGAAGAGTTGCTGATTTCTTTGACTTTAATTTTTTAATTTAGTTTACTTTTCCCCATGCTTGCAAGAGTGAGGTGGAATAATTAATGCTTTGATTTAAAAAAAACCCAAAATATTTAAAAGTTAAGAATATTTTTGCATAATCAGGAGTGAAAAAGTGTTAAAAATCTTCACAATTTCATTCTAGTCCATCTTTCACCAGCAATACATACCTGTCATTAATTTTCACTAGGTAGCTTCGTTTTCTCCCCTCAGTTTTTTCCCATTTCATTCAACCTCTCCATTCCCTATCTATGTGTTCTGTGGTGACAGTGAGACCTGCAGCTCCTCCCAGACCACATCAAAGAAGGAACCAACAGCACTGTGAAAGGGGATGGTAACTGCTTCACCTGCAGTTCAGAGGGTAGGCACTGAATTTTAGCAATTTCCTACAGTGGGGGAGTGGGTGAGGGAAAATTTGATGATTTGGGCTAGATTTTTACTGCAGGTTTGATGAGCTGGGTCCATGTAAGGAGTCAGCAATGACCACTTCATTTACTATCTCATTTTTATCATGTCCATCAAATAATGGACAAGTATGTCCCTTGCAAACCTGGGGAAGCCAATGCCTTTATTTCATTTTCTCCTGGCATAGCTGTAAAGTCAACCTCAAATAACTTTCTCTGCTTAATTGTGGGTCAATGAGATTACTGAGAATTTATTCCCTCACACATCTTCCTCCAATCCTCTCAGCAGAGCTCAGATTCCAGCCCTTGCCCATTCCCACATCTCCACAGCCCAGGGGTGTCTGCCCTGCAGGAAAGTGACAGTGGTGCAAACAGGGGTTTAGCTGGCAGCTCTTTCAATGGCGTGTGGCACATTTCTTTGGAAGGAATAAACAGTTCAGCAGGTTAAGCTCTATTTCTGCAGGGCTTCCCTGCTGCAGATGGTTTCCTTGGTGTGTTTTGTGGCACCTCCGTGATGTGCAGCTTTAAAATGTCTCAGGAGAGTAAAACCTGGTGGTTCAATCAGTGGCAAGGAACGTCAGTGTGTCAGGACTGGGGAGCAAGGAATGTTTACCATGCAGACAGTTGTAATTTACAGGCAGTAAATGAATCTATTTAGATAACAGAAAAATGAGGCCAAGCCTCATCTGTCTTTTCTTTTATTTTTCTTTTTCCTACGTAAGAGAAGTGGCATTACCTCCTTACAATCTTGCTTCTGCTTTTCCTGTCTGCTGTGCCTCTTGGCAGCCACCTCACACTGTGTGTTTTAGGATGGATGTGTCACTAAGCAGGGGAAAGTAATTTCCCATAAAAATAATAAATGCCACTGTAAATTAAAGGCCAACCTCTGCATGCAAAGCTTATGGATCTTGAGCACTGGCTGAAAGAAAATCACAACATTCAGTAGCTTTGAGGACACCTTGTCTCTGATAACAAGCTGGGTGGCATGAGGGTTATCAGGAAATTAGCTGCCATCTTCAGCAAGGCTTTGAACAGGCTGTCCATAAACCACAGGTGCATTACGTTGGGCTAGGGCTGCATGCCTTGGGGTGAATTCAGGAAGAAATCACTGTCAGCAATCAAATATTGATATATTGTCATACCCACTGATGTTACCGTAATTTGAGTCATTTATGAGCCTTTACTTAGCAAAGACTTAGAAGTGCACTAGCTTCAGCCTGGGTTATCTCTGTGCCTGGGGAGCAGGTGGCCAGGCAGAGCTCAGGTGGGGATTATTGCTGCCGACGGTGTTGGAAAGCTTGATTTGCACCTGCCTCCTCCTCGTAACAAGCAGGCAGATAAAAAGAGTCCGATTTGCTGGCACTGCCAACCAGCCCCTCCAATCTATCCAAAACAAATACTCAACCTTGACTGTAAAATTAAATAGAAAATAAGAGTTACCACTGCCTTCTATTGCACGTTGATTGACCTGAGCACTCTCCAGTTGCAAACATGAGATTAGATATCACTTTCCATACCAGGTGTATGCAAACCATTTTTCGTCTTACCGGGAGGCTGAATTGTTCAAAGTTCTGGAAAATGTCTGTGTGCGCTTTTACAAGTGTACTTAGCAAAAGGAAGGCATTGACTTATGCCTTCAAAGGTGGTGATTTACAATGTCCTGTCTAGTGTTTCTAAAATCATGAATTTTGTTTAAGCTTAGCAGAATGTACCGAAAGGAAATTTCTGATGCAGTGTGTGTGTTTACAGTGCAAATACAGGCACAGGCTTTTTAGAAATTAATTACTCAAAGTGATCTCACCCAGGAAAGATATTTTACAGAGATGCAGAGATGTTTATTCCTTTTGTGGAAAGTTTCTTGACTAATGATTTGGGCTGGGAGATGATAATTTGTCTTTTAAGGCCTTCAGCCTCTTTCAATGAGCTCTACAAATCACAACTGCCCACCATCCCTTAAGAGGGTTTTTGATTATGATGTTCTAATTGCCAGAGGATTATCTAGGTAGAATTAGATTGGCTCAGATCATTAAAGGCTTTTTCCACTCTTCAGGCTGTAATATTCAGGTTGTTCAGCCCCAGCCAGGAGGCTCAAACTGTAACTAGGCACCCTGTTTAACAGGCTGCATAGGATCTGTACTCATTTCTGGGACGTGTCAGAGTCTGCCTCACTGAGCAGCTCCTCACCAGAGTAAAGTGATTCTGACCTCCAAATATGTTTGTACATCTGGTCCTCTGCCTTTGGAAAATGTGTGTTCGGTTTTCCTCTCTGAGAATGCTGATCAGAGACCTTCCTCTGCAGCTGCTCAGTTTTCTGCTGAACATCCACACCTTGTGCTGGTCCAAAGAGTCTCTGCATCAGCAGGCAGGGGCTGGAGCCCTTCCTGCACCATTGCCCCCTGTGCTGCTGCAGAGAGGAGGAGATAAGCTGTTTAAGGGATTGGGCTACTGCAAACTTGCTTCCTCTCTGAGCAAAGGCCAGCTTGGGCTTTTCAAGCACATGGTGCATCCCTCACTGCCCAGCCTGCATTCAGCCTCGGTGGTGATGCCATGAATTAGACCCAAATGCTGCTTGACAGCCACAAGGCTGAAAATGAAAACGCAGCAGTAAAGCCAGGACTTTATTACAGCACTGTACACAGTATCTGGGGCTGTGTTTGTCATGGAGGATGATTGCAAGGAAATCTCAGAAGTCAGGGTTGGTAATAAATGCCAGGAGAGTCTTTCCCTGTCTCACATCACACCTCACAAAACAACCGGAAAGCACAAAGGGGAGGGACAGTGGAGGGTGTTTTACTCTGCATGCTTGGCTGAGCCTCAGACAGGGGGAGAGAGATCATGGCTGCATTATGAGGGAGTTCAGAGCAAAGACACCCCGTTGGCTCTGAATTTGCTAGTTCAAGGCCATGCATGTGTTGAGCCCAAGCGAATCCTCCTGGCTGACTGGAGAAGCCTGTGTGTGTGTCAGGCTGATAAAGCTGCTCATCCTGCTGCAGGTGTGGCTGCATGGCAGCATGCTCTCCCATGGAGGGACATTCCCCCTGAGCACTGTGCTCTGCTGGGCTCTGCCCCACTGCAACATGATTTGGGGAATGGACAGTTTGCTTGCTGTAAAATGGTGGCTGTGAAGCTTTCTTTATACCACTTGGTGCCCATTTAAACTGTCTGATTGGTTAAAGCTGGGAAGGGATGGTATCTGGCCCATCTACACTGTTATTTCTCATAAGCATTGCTAATTCAAGAGGTTTTGGAGGTGTTTATGGGTGGCTGAGTACCACAGAGCACTCTGAAGGGTCCATGGTCATTGGACAAAATCCACGCTCTGCACGGATTCACAGAAACTCAGAACACCTTTCCTGCTAGATGTATTTTAAAAATCCTAGAGGAATGACCACACATGGTATCTGAGAATCACAGTTTAAGTGTGTGTTTAGTCCCACATCCCTGATTCTACAAAGCTCAAGGCTTGGCTGGGTGATTACTGCTGTGTAGTACCCAAAATCTGTTTCTTCTGGTACCATGAAAGGGGGTGTTGATGTTGCAAAGAGTGTCTGTCTAGTTGATCAAAAAAGGTATTGATGGAGCACTTGATGTTGAAGATTAAACTTTCAACCTGAGCCCTGTGAACTTTGCAGTACATCCAGACCAATGCAGAATCAGCACAGCCCACAGTCTGTCACTCTCAGTGTGTTGATGTCTCTCAGACCTGTCTGTCAGTCATGGAGTTAATTTCTACACACAGACTGTACGTCATCCATCCATGACTCTGCTCTCCTAAACACCCCCAGCAGGCTCAGCTCGCTCAATCTTGCTGGTGAAGGAGCCTCTTCTGTGCCCAAGCAGTGAGCACTAAGCCTGGTGAACTCCACTGTTGTGTCCCAATAACGCCAAGTGTGCTTTAACCATTTCATGTTCAAGAACCTTAAAGCTAGGGGTGTCATCTCTACCAGGCCATAGGCCATTGCTTCTGAAGCCTTCCCTGGCTGAGGGAGAAGTTGTTTTGTGGGTTCATGCTGGAGCATGAGGAGACACACTGTAGTTTTGTCTCGTATCACCATGCTGCATACAAAGCCTTAGAAATATACGTGAGAAAACATGAGCATCACAGGCAAAACGCCTGTGCCTTTGCTGTCCTGAGGTGCAGTGTGGAAATAAAGCTTTTCTTGATGTGCTCCGCTGTAGGAATATTTTCCAAGCAGGCATGTTTCCTCAGTTTTTAAACCAGGCGGTCCTAAAAACATTCCCTTGGAAACCAAAAGGACTCGGCAGGGATTTCGGCTGGTGCATTTTTCTGGGGAATGGAAGCATTTCCAGCCTGGTTTTGCCTGCGGCTCCTGGAGGAATGACCATGATTTCCGAGCACGGCTGGCGGCCCTGCGGTGAGCTGGGCTGGGCTGGGCGCTGTCCGTGGTGCTGCCCGGTGTGGGAGCACAGGTGTGAGCATCGGGGTACAGGTGTGTGCAGAGGGGTCCCGGGGGTGGTTCTGCACAAAGGTGCATCGTGGAGTCACAGAGGCACAGAATGGTTTGGGTTGAAAGGGATCTTAAAGATCATTAATTCCAACTCCCCTGCCATCCAGCCTCCCCCTGCCCCGCCACCTTCCACTGTCCCAGGTTGCTCCAAGGCCCATCTGTCCTGGCCTTGGATATTGTCAGGGATGGAGCATCCACAGCTTCTTCGGGCAACCTGATCCAGTGCCTCACCAGTCTCTTTTTATGATTAAATTAAAAAATTGTATCATTTTGATATCATTACGCACAGTCAGAATCTCAGTGCAACTCTCACACGTTCCTCACAGGAAGTTTTCCTGCAGTTTTCAAGCCTTGCACAGGATAGATAAATCAGTATGGACCAGGAGAAACTCTATGAGTTAGTATTGTCTTCAGACCACTTTACTTCCCCTGTTAGAAATACCACACAGAGAGTGTTTTAAAAGAGATTGAAATATTTCAGAAACCTTTGAGTGATTCTGCTGATTATTTTTTTTCTCTGTTTGGTTCTGGTAGAGAGCAGGATGTGTCCCCTTAGTTGTTGCAGTATTTCCATCATATAATAGTAATGCTCCTGGTTGTTTAATAACTTGCTGAAGAAAAACACTCTGTTTGCTACAGCCTGCCAAGCTTGATTCATTCATGTGAATACAGGCACAGACACCTCTACCAGCTGCAGCCCAGGTATGGGAATCAATATTTAATATTTCTGGGGTACCAGAGAAACCAGTGAAAAAGTTGGGTAAAATCTGTCTTGCAGCTGATGAGATGTGTCTCATTGCTTTATTTCTGGGCAGCATTTCCTTTGCTGCTCATCAGCTGGAAAACCATTCTGGATCTATTCAAGAAGCATGAGCTGCTCACTCTGTCATGTTCTGCTGGTGGCAGGTACCTCTTGATGCTCCTGCTCTCTTATAAATAGGTAACCTGTGAAGAATAACATTTAACTCAGCAGGCTTTTCACTGACAGCAGAATAATGCTCCCCATTGTAAGAACACACAACTGTGGGTCTGAAATTCTGTCCCTCCTTGGGGTGGTGGGAGGGTTCTTTGTGGAGACCTCATGATTCACAATGCTCGTTTGCAGCTTGCCCCAGGTAGCAGAGTTACCCAAATGCAATCCCAGCTAAGCCTCAGTGGAGAAGCCAAAAGCCTTTTCCTGTGTGTCTGTCCGTGTGTTTTGATGGTGTCCTAAGGGGTACTAAGTCCTTTCCCAGGATGTTAGCCTAGGGAATGGGACAGAGCCACTGGGGGCTATTTTGGCTTACAGGATGCCCACAGCAGCTGCTCCAGCTCTGGCCAGCTCTGGAGCACCCCAGAGGCAGCTGCTTTGCACTCACTGAGGATCTGGGGATGTTGTTTCCATTGCCTCGTGCTCTTGGTTTGAACCTTTCAGTGTCTGCACGCTGACCTTTGCATACTTACCATCCTCTCACTGCAGTGAAAGGGACGAGTAGTTCTTGCCCCTTTGTTTCAGAGAGCAGTTCATTGTCCACTCTGTTTTCTAACACAAAATAAATAAGGAAATCATTTCATCATTACTTGTTAGTTTGGCTGTTTTCTAATAGGGCTGTAGGGCAGCTGCACAGAGCTTTGAGAGTTTCCTTAGAAAACTTCAGGCCTTAAATACGAGAAGCAAAGTCTTGGAGAGGCTAGAGAATGACAATGTACTTTGCTCTCTATGTTTGGCAGTGCTGGCAAATGGATATATAATGTGTTGCCTAATCACAAGGAAATCTGCCATGTGATCAATTATTCTTTAATTTCATCACTTTACTAATATGTCATTTTGGATCTGTGACACTGCTGGACAACACAAATGACCGATGAGGGGGATTTGGTCTGTGTCAGTGAACAGCATCTGCTCAGTCCCATGCCTGCAGAAATGCCTGAGGGAAAGTGGGAGTTTAACTTTGCCTCCTTCCTCAGCAGATTCATATTTCTAGGTTGAAAATAAATATAGGATGTAAGGGAAATTATACACAACTGAAAAATCTATTCTGATTTACAGTTTAATTCAGTTAGGTTTCGGGTTTTTTTGGCTTTGTTAGAAACCAGAAAAAGAACCAAAAGAACAACAAAAAAATCCCACTTCTAGGATCCCTGAATACTGCAAAGGTATTAATTTAGCTACTTATGTGCCCCATTGCCTGGAAACCTCACACTCCAGCGTTTTCTTCTCCACCACCACCAGAACACAAAATGGGTGATTATCCTTCCTTTACCCATGGAATCTGAAATACAAGGAGGCAAACTGTAGGGTCAAATTGTAGGCCAAAGCCCCATCTACTTGGCTTTTCCAGCTTGCCTTTCACTATAACACACCTCAGTTTTTGCCCACAGGACTCTCAGCTTCCCCCTTTTCCCCTTCCAGCTGTAACTTTTGTCAAAGTTTAGTAATCAGGGTATGAAAGGTAAATAACGCTTTCCACCCAAGATCTCTGTCGAGATAAATGCCTCTCGGTGAATCAGATTGACATCAGGAAAACAGCTGAAGACACATTCTGAAGCCTCAGCCCCACAGGATCGTTAGGAATATTACTGTCCCGACCTAATGAGCTACCACTGATCCTAAACAATGTCTAGGACAAAAGACTAGAGGGGGATTGGCTCCCCTCACCCTGCTGCCTGCAGACTTCTGACAACCCATTAAGGTTATAGCTATTCAGCCCTGTTCAGACAGCCCTTTTTTCCTTCTTTTTTTCCCCCCTAACAACTCCCAGCTAATGAGCAGACAGCGTTACTTTTATTTTGTGCAGGGAATGTATGGCTAAATAGGCGTCTGTGCATGGCTCTGGAAATTGGAATGAGGTGAGGAAAGCAGAGGAAGAGAGACTGGAGCTCTTTTAGAAACGTCCCCGTCACCTTCATCTGTCAGACAGAGACCCTGAGCTGAGGAATCCTCGCAGGGCTGGGTGAGGATGTGAGGCTGAGCCTGTGGCACACCGGGCTAGCAGAGAGACAGCAGCCCAGCCCTGCTGCTGCCCTGCTTTTGCAGAAATGGGCAGGGGAGGCAAAGCCAAAAGGCATCTTGGCATGTGCCTTGGGCTCCAGACGCGCCTTGGACGCTGCCCTTGCGTGTGCCTCCATCTAGTTTTACCATAAAAATTCCCGAGGGCGCAGTGTCTCTCTCCCCTCGCCTGCCCCCCTTTCCCTCGTACTTTACTAAGTGATTGGAGTTGCCCTCTTCCTTTTGCGCCTCCCCACCTCCTTCAAGCTCCCTCTTCAGCGACAAGCAGCATCACTAATTGCTTTTTAGGGTCTCTTTTCTGCTCTCTGTTCAAAATTCATGGGGCATTCCCTGGCCCCATTATGCTCCTTTCTGAACCTTTTCAGCTTCTTTTACAAACTTAGCACTTTCTGTGCTTCTCTTAGCCTTTGCAAAAAAAAAAAAAAANGTTTTTTTCATCACTTTAAAAAAAAAAAAAAAAAAAAAAAAAAAAAAAAAAGGCTGGGATTTCTTTTTTTGTTGTTGTTTATGGTTTTGAGGGTTTTTTTGGGTTTTTTTTGGCAAGAAGGCCCCCTCTCTCTGCAAACCCCCCCTCCCTGCCAGAAAAGCACACGCACGGACCCACCTCCCATTGAATGGTGGGCTTTGTGCGGGGAATTTCCGGAACACAGCCCAGGGCTGGAGGCGCAGTGTGAGTGGAGGGGCTTTGGGCAAGGAGCCTCCCTTAAGCCCACCCCATTACCACGGTCACTGTTTGCCCTGGGCTCTCTAAAAGGACTATTGTTGCCTGTTGCCAGGTATTCCCTAGCAACACTTAAGCCAAGCTGCCTCCTCTATTTATGGCAGAAACTTTTCAATGGTCTCCAAAACACGTGCTTGTCAACTTCAGAGAATACCTTCAAACAGACACAGAGGGGGAAAAAATAACCCCAAGCACTTGCTTTAGTTGAAATATGTGTGTTGGGGGCGTTTTTCGATTTCTTGTCATTTACCTTGGATCAGAAACCCAAACAATTGCAATTTGGAGAAAAAAAAAAATCCCTCCCCATCATCTTCTCCCAGCCCCTGTCCCCTGCACTGCTGAGCCTTTGCACTGGCAGGTGGGTGGAGGTCATTTATTAGATGGATGAGCCTTTGCCACACTTTGAATCTTTTAGCACAAAAGATTGCTGCATTATTTAAAGACAGATTTGGATTTCTTTGTGTGTGCCAGAGCCCTTACAAGAATCACTACAGTCCTAGTGTTGTCCATCAGCAAGTGGCCAATTACCAAGAGGGCTGTAGGGTGGGAAGGGGGTCAGTAATACACCTGTGCAGCCCAGACATGGCACCACCAAGACACAGCACCAATGCTCACACGTGTGGATTTATTCCGGGAATTACATAATTCTATGCTTGCATTTCTGCAAAATTTCTCATTTTGTCATCTACAGACAGGCGGTGGTTCAGTCAAGTTCAAAGAGGGAACTAAGCTGCAGCATCCCCAAAAGTTTGCATACACATTTTGGTGATCAAATGTATTGACATGAGAGAAAAGCTTTTTCCAGCAAGTTGATAGAAATAGTTTTTTTGTGATGTCATACAAAGGGTTCCAGCATAAACTGGTGTCTTTGCCTACCATCATATTACTTGCAGATTGTTACTGCCACAAAGCAGTAAAGTCATTGTCACTTTTGGGAAAATCTTCTCAGATAACCAGAAAATGTAAGTAAGACCAAGATTTGCAAAGACAGCTGAAGCAGTGTGGTACCCAACTAGTGAATTTCAATGGACCATGAACATCACTGAGCTGCCCACCCATGTGTCCATGATAGCATTCCCAGTGCCAGGGAGGACAGTACTCTGATGCAGTGTCAGCACCATGTCTGGACTAATAATCTGGAGTTTTCCCATCTGCAAATTCACACTGTTTTTCCTGACATGTCCTTTGAATTTCAGTACATTAACGTGACATCCTGCAAAGCCCCAGGAATGAAATGGGACTGGTGCTTTCAGATAGCCTCAAGTCTGACTGACACGGAAGCACTGTGCTGCCCTTTGCTGCTTTCTCTCCCCAATAGATGGCCAAGGTCAGAGTTGCCTTTCTTTCACCAGAGTTCTGAGCAAGAATCTGAAAATATTGCATAAGTGCAACTCATTCTGTATATGATTTTGGTTTGTGACTCTCTGGTGTTCTATGTCAGGCTTTTAGAAAGATTTTAGAGCATATAACAACATGATCATTCTCTTTTATGACCTGCAACTACGGATGCTACTCGGTCAATGAGAACATGTTCTTACTCCAAAATTACATGCGGGATTTATGATAAAACATCTTTTCCCAGATGTGTGCTAATGTCTCCACGGAGAAGTAAAATATAGTATACCCATCTATCTGCCACTGGCCCTGGTGCTTCTGCATTCCCATCTGCCATGGAATAGTTCCTGCTCCCAGCTCAACCTTCAAAACTCAGTTTTGTTTCTGTTTCATTGAAGTACTGTAATTAGAAGATGCTAAATTTTCTCTGCAGAGCTTAACGTTACAGTGAATGTAAATGGTTTCACAAAGTGCAAGATTACGTCTGTTTAAATAGTTGTTGTAATTGAAAATATGTGTATTATTATCTCTCAAAATGTTTTAGATTAAATTAATGAAGTTCACATCTGGAAGAGAAGATATTAATACTTTATTTGGTTCTGATCCCTAATCTGGGTAATCTGAAGCTCAGATTTCCAGTCCAGCCCATATAACACAACTGTTCTTAACTTTGAAAAATACTATGTTTTAGCCCTTAATATTTCTTCTAATAATCTCTGGGTTACACTGCTTGTCTTAGAGAAAATACAGGAAAACCTACCAGCTTGATCTGTGGAAAGTCAGTCCCATCGTTACTACTAAAACCAATGGAGTACACAAGACATAAAAGAGATTTCTGCCTCGCCTTGCATTTAGTTATCAACTGTATAGCAAAATATTTCAGCAGGCCAAGATTTTTGCTTCTGGAACATACACTGTTGTCCTTCTGCATGACTGGAGGCAGTGCAGGAAAGGCATTCATATTCCTTTTCCAAGTCTCTCCAAAGTTCTTAGCTATTTTAGCCCTATGACCCCATTTAACCTGTCTTTAGCACATAAAGGTGCTCAAATAACTTTAAAAAAGGCATGGAGAAAGCGATTCTCTATAGAGGGACTGATCCCTCAATACTTTCTATTTATTTTAAAGAGTTAACTTCTAGCTCCTGCCTTTGCAACTGGCTGACACATCCTAAATGTGATTCTATAAGCTGGGTAAAAACGATGGTTCTCAAGTAAACAGAGGGATACAACTCTGGTCAAGCTGTTCTTCTGTGGGCAGGCTTACCTAGAAATAGCTGTGGTCATCCCTGCTTGCCTGTCTCAAATGTAACAATTTTGACTTTCAAAACAATCCATGAAAAGGTGTTTGCAATGGTCAGCCCCTGTTTGCCAGCAGCCAGCAGGATGGTTTGTTACACCCATTTTGAATAAATGATCTGCTAGCTGAGATATTCCCTGTGTGTTAACTTGGCAGCTAGTCATTGATATATGTGCCAGTGCTTGTAGTGATCCTGGGGCAGATTTTTCAGCTTCTCATGAAATACAGTTTTCTTTTCTCGCTGCCATGTGTAAAATTACACACTTGTCCATGTTCTTTACAGTACAAAATTTACTTTCTCTTTCATCAGAGGAGAAGTCTGGCTCAAGTCATTCTCAGATTCCAAAACACATTAGTATGTGCCTTGCAGACACCTGTAAAATCTCTAACTTCCTTAGGACTGGAATCCCTTCACTTGGACTCTGGCCCTCCAGATGGATTCTGAGCCATCATTGAAGACAGTCTTTTCTCCTGGAACACCTGGACTACAAAAAGTTGCCAGGAGCAAAGCTGGAGTGATTCTTATCCTTCCTGTGTCCATATTCAAGTCATTCTTGGAATACAAACTCTGTCTCTTGCATACCCAGACCATACCCATGGTCTTCAGCCACCAAAGATCTCTGCAAATCTCAATCCAGTTCACCTTTAAGCAACAGTTCAAACGAAGGTAACTAAAGAAGTAGAGAGGGTAGTAGGTGTGAGATAAAGCTGAGCTCATCACGCTGCTCTGCTGGTCTCACAGGAAGCATGTCCCACATCTGTAACAGCTGGCTCCAGTGGAAAAGCCAAGGACATGGCTGTGGTGGGAACTCTGTGTCCCTCTCAGTGCCATCTTATAGAGGGTGGTGGAGGTCTCATGCCAGTGAGGACCCTTGTCTTGCTCCCTTACAAGTTATTATCCATATGGATGTGAATGTGCAGAGGAAGTTTCACACACAGGAAGCCACTAAAGGTGCTTTTAAATTATCATTAATTTTTTGTTGACTTTTTCATCTTTTTCAGAATCACCATTGGGCTCCCAGACATAATATTTCCTCTGTATGGACCTGCTCTGATCCTATTTTTATTGTGTTTAAAGTGCTTACTTATGTTTCTTCCCAACTTCAGCTAAGTCCGAGGAGTCCCAAGCAGACTTGCAGATCTACCTGAGAGGACAGAAAGTGATTTTCAGAGGCACAGGCAAGGCTGGGAGCCAAAGGCCATGGCAGGCTGAGAGTGGAAGGCTCCCTGCTGCTGCCTTTGCTTCAGCCCCTGGGTGTGAACCCACTCAGGAGAGTGTTTGTGTCACCCAGGCCAAGGATCCCACTGCAGCAGCAGGTTTGAGCCTCTCTGAGGCTTCATCTTCCAGCTACCAATGATCTCTGGCTGTCCTGCCTCACCCCTGCTTTGGGGCTGAGAGCCACAGGCCAGAAGAGCATTGCTGAAAGGTTGTTGACCCTCATCTAGTGCAATCCTTTGCCCTGAAGGCAGTGTCAGCTACACAGCCATTCATCGATTAATAGACTTACATGCACAGCAACACTATCATGGCTGTACAGCAGTGAGCTCAGAATGATTTCATTTATTTATGGACATATTTGAGGCAAAGATTAGTTTAAAACCTATAAAAGAGTAGGACATCCACAGTGCATAACTATGGGTTGACTTGGCACAAGGATGAAAGACTGTATAAAGAAAGGGTAAAGGCTGCTTCAATAGGAACACAGTGTGTAAAGCTCCCAAGCACTTCCTAATTTTTCATAATAATAATAAAAACAACAACAATTAATAATAATAATAACAACAATAGCAATAACATGGACTTGGATGCATGGACATGCTAATTCCCATCTAATTCCCATCCCTTCTAATTCCCATCCCCTCTTGCCTACAAAAAAGACAGACACTAAAACTAGATGAATTATTAAACTGAATGTGACTGCAACCAGCTAATACGAGAACTCTTTTTGGTCATGGCTGAATTATTTGGGCTTCATCTAATAATTAATAATGGAAACAGGGACATAATTACCTTATTCTAAAATTATTTTTCTCAAGATAACCTACGTCTGAAAAACTCCATTGGTAGCTGTCTTCGCTTTTCCTGTTTATATTTATTTTTATAGAAAACAAACTTAAGAACTGGATTTCCAAGATGACTCTCATCAGGGCCCATGCTTTAAAACAAAAGTTTATAAAGCAGTTTTCTACAGACAGTTTTTAACTGGATGCAGATCCAGTTGAAGTCTATAAATAAATCCTACAACCTATTTCTGCACAGAAACTGAAATGAAGACAAAGCTTTCACTTCAAAATCTGCTTGGATTTTCAGATTTCATTTATGGCATGGGTTTCCAAAGATTAACTTTTTTGCTTTCAAACTGCATTAATAGCATTAGGCCTCAATTAATCAGATTCAAAATTTGGAAACAAAGAAAGTATTTTGTCTGTATAATCACTGAGAGACCATATACCAGAATCTTTTCTTACCAGCCTTTTTAATGATTATTTTGGTCCAGATTTTTTTTTTTTTTAAAGGAACCGCTAAAATCTAGGCTTTGAATTTTGTAAATGAGCCTGCTGCCCAACGCACTTCCCAGCAAGATAAGGGCAGAATGGCATTTGCAGAAATGTTTAGCTATCTCTCTAACAATCCTGCTTGGTTGTGGGCCCCTTGGTAACAGCTTGGCAAATCTGCAAAAGGAATGCGACTATATAGTTTGTGTGTGGATTGTTGAGTCATTATAGCCTCCAAATTGCACAGCAGATCATTAATCATAGGCCAAGATAGGCAATCACTGCAGAAACCTGATGAAAAGGCTCCAGAATAATGCCTGCTAAATCATGTTTAACATGCAGACCTTGCCTGTGCAGATATGGAAAGGGGGAGGTAAGGAAAAAAATTATTCCCCTTTTAGGAAAGAAAACTTCTACTTATCTTTGATTTGCATTCAGCCCTCCCTCAATAGTCCTTAAGCCTGTTATTTAATTCATTTTGGTGCCAGGTCCCATCACAAAGCGAAAACCCTAACCAGGACCTATGCAGTCTATGACCTCCAAACCCCCTGTCTTTTCTTGTCAGTTCTATGTCATTTGTGCAGTTGAACTCCACCAATTTGAAATGCTGACCTCTTCCATAGACAACCTTATTCTCCTTGAGTGAAAGAAAGGGCCAAGGCCTACAAACCACTCAAGCGAGAGATGGCAAGAAAAGAGAAAAGTGGTTGACTCGTAAATCAATTTCCACAGCCCACCCAAAACCCACACGAACAATAACGATGGTATTTTTTAAAAGTTGTGCTGTTGTGGTTTTCTTAATTGAGCTTATTATTTTTAGAGAAAGTTTTGAGCAAAGCAAAATCGTTCGTTCAGGGTGGAAAATTAGACCAGATCCTGCTCACAATCCCCTTCAGATCAGGGAATATTTGTACCAAACCTCCTTTCCCACCTGTCATCCCCACAGAAAAGGAGCACAGCCTCACAACAGGTCTTTGTCTGCACTGGAAGAGGTGGCAATATCTAAAGAAAGGAAAATATTTGGGGTATAAATGTGTGCTCAGTCCGTGCAGCACCAGCGCACAGGCCGAGCGATGGCACCTGGCTGTGTGCCACACACGAGGGAGCTGGGCAGCTCTGCCTTCGGGTCCTGCCAGCCCCACATGTGTGTCTGTGGCCTGTCCCCAGCCCCTGGTGTCCTGTCAGCAGCAAAACATGCTCATGGAAGGGCTGCATCAGGCCAAGCACACGCACCATGCTGTACAGACCCCGAGCAGTGTGGGCAGAGAGGCCAGGGAGAAACCTGCCACCACACAGTGAGGCACATCTTTAAAGACCTCTATCACACTCCCTGGGGGTCTGTCTCTGCCTGTGTTGCTCTCTCAGGAAGGTTTCCTACTCCTCAGGTGGTCTCACTGGATTCAATAGCTGTGTCTTTGAAGAGCAGATGCAGAAATTGCCTGGAGCACACCATGCCCCAGGCCCCAGCCCCATTAGCATCTTTATGCTTTTCAGAGGCCTGGATCTGGCTGTGCTGTTTCTTACTGCATAGTCACATCTCTGGGTTTAAGTCTGGGACATACTTAACAAGCATTACCCATCTTCTCAGTGGGAAGTAGCCCCTCTTTCCTGCCAAGCTGGTGTGTCTCAGTCCTGCTCTCCCAAGATCATAATCCTCTGGAGCACAGGATGACTAGTTAGTCTCTGTCAGCAGAGGCAGGGCCAACCCTTAGGTTGAACATAACAAATGAATCTTTTAAAGTTTCTCGTGGACTGCATTTAGTTTTATATGCACCCAAAGCTTAGAGTCATCTACACCATATTTGTACAAGTCCATGGCATAAAAAATCTCTGGGAGAAATTAAATATGATATCACTGCCTTGGCTACTCCTATCCTTGAGCCACTGAACGTAGTGTCACCATGTGCTTTCCTTTTGTTCTTTCTTTTCCTTTACCTCTGGCATTGGTCCTTTCTGGACTACTCAAACCTTCCCTCCAGCCTCACTTTCTTGAAACAGAATGATGGTACTTTATGGTCTGAAAATTCTTGATACCTTACAGGCAAAATAGAGTGTAGTGTGTGGTTGTGAAGGTAGGAAAGTTATTCCATCAGAAAAGAAGTACCTACAATGGCACACTAACTCCTCCAAAGAACCTGGCCTATTGCACTGGTTTTCTCTAAATTACTGCAAAATTGTTGGTGGGATATGGCCAGTGGGAGGGATTCCTCATCAGGGAGAGCAGATGCTCCAAAGGAATCTGCCTGTGGAGCCTGCTCAGCCAACGTGCCCCATCAGGTCTGTGCCTGCTTGCCCTGGGGCTTACCAGCTCCGAGCCCGTGGGCAGAAGGGAGATTTGGAGCTGTTTATCCCACTTGACCCTCCATACAGATGACCTTCCATCATCTGGGGCCAGCTGATGCTAAGCAGTAAATTAAATTCAGTGGCATGCTGTCTCAGCTCTCAAAGGCGTTTCAGGGCGAGTGTCGGAGCCCATAGAGCAGGGCTCATTACACGCTGCTGCAGCAGCTGGAGCTGGGGGTGTGAAGCTCATTACCTTTTGTAATATGCCCACCGATGGAGCTAGGTGTGCTCTAGATGGATTTGTCAGAGGCCAGCACTTTTGTCTGGGGGTGAGGCATTGCGTTAATCTGACAGGCAGGACTCCACATTATGCAAAAGGAAGAATTCAACAGGAAACAGATGCGTGGGGATAAAAATTAATCAATGTTGTTGCGACCTGCACCTCTTAATGCAGCATCTGTAGGAGTAGAGAGAATGTATCCTCTCCTTCCTCATCTCTTTTCCTCAGCAAACCAAAGCTTATGGGAAGCAGTTTGCAAAGTTTGACTCCAGTTCAATGAAATCCTTCTGTGTTACTGAAGTTTTCAGCAATAATTTTGTTGGCTATCTTGGTCAGCTCTGTGTACATCATTTTCAAAGCAAACAATTATGGGATGATTTTGCTCCTGAATTCACGAAGTAATGTACCAAAACCTTTATTTGATTACTCTTCTTACTATTCTAGCACACACTTCCATGCAAAGCTAACCTTCCAACACTGTTTTTTTGGAATGCATTGCAACATGTTCCAATAGTCAGTGTGCATTCACCTAATTTGTTGTACTCCAGAAAAAAATGTGACATGCTGGTAAGGAAGGGAAAATGGAAAAATTAGAGAAGAAAACTGGTGACATATCTTGAATCAATTCATTAAAATCTAGATTTTGGGGGGAAAAAGCCTCAGATGTATAAGTATGATGATGAAGTCAGAGGAACAGGGTCTGCAGAGAGTCCCTTGCTGGCTACTGTCCATACAGTACAGCAGTGGACAGCTGAACTGGAGAATTCAAGTATAACCCATTTGTCATTGCAGACTGTCTTCCTGGGACCTTTGTTTCTTAAGATTTTCAAGGACAAAAACCTCTTTCTGAAATTCTGAGCTCATTAGTACTTACTGTTTATGGCCACTGGGCTACTGATGGTGTACAACATCTCTTCTAGAGGAAAAAGAAAAGTTTACAGAGGTAGGAGAAGGTGAGCTCAAGGGAATGCACTGCCATGGAACACCTTATCCTTCCAGTGCCCCTTGGTTCCCATTTCTCACATCCCTGTGAGAAGAAGTAGGCTGCTGTATCACAGGTGGGAACCTCACACAGGCCCATCACTGGGGCAGGCAATTTTAATTTCCTGTTTTCTTAGAAAGGGAGGTGGCGAGGATATCTGAGTGGTCTCAATTACAGCAGCAGCAGCTAGCAGGCATGCATTTAACAGTGGTGTTAATAAGGCACATGCTCCTGGTCGTGTCTCACAGAAGTAGTTGTTCAGCCCCTGCTTCCTTTCATGCTGTGGTGTCATCTGGCACAGCTAGATCCTTGTTTGGGTTATTTAATTGCTTCTTTGCCTGCCTTATGCAAACTCCATTTGTAGCTGGGCTTTTGGGCACTCGGAGCCATGACTGCACTGCATTTAGCAAGCCCTCTGCTCTGTCTGTAGGCAGTATTTCACACAGTCACCCAGTGACTTTATTCAGTTTGCTGGTCCCCAACGTTATTGTCACTCTGCATCATTTACCAATACAATTTTCACAAACAAAATTAGTCATTGCAATGTAGGTGTATGGAAGCTGTCCCACTCTGGAAGGATTCATTAAAATTCCCATAATAGTCTCCTTGTCAGGACTCTTGCCTGCTGTCTGGGAAGTATTTCAACAAGTCTGTCCTACTGTTGTGTTAATTAAACATTGTTCTATTTATAAATGCTCCATTGGTCAGTAGCAGTTCCCCACACAGAGAGAGAGGAGCAGTGGTAACGAAAAGTGAAGTGCCAAGAAGATGGGGGTTGGCCATGCAGAGAAGCCAAGGAACAACCCAGACTGAGCAAAATACCCCTTTTGGATCTGTCATTGTCCTCATCGCCTGCTCTGGGGCTGCAGTGGTCTTCTGACACTAAATTTTGGAGCAGGGGAGGAGGGAAGAAGGTTTGCTCACTTCTTTCTCCAGCAGCTATTTTATTTCTGTTTGTCTGTACCTTGTAATCTCTTCCCAGTGATTGCCACAGGGTGTTGGAGAAGGTGAAAATATATCTGAAAATATATCTGCCTCCAGAAAGAGACCAGGTAGGTGAATTAAGGATAAAGCCATCATCCTCCTGTGTTTATTTCACACTCCTGCCAGGCTTCTCTACAAGCTTCTCTACTTCCGAGACATCTGCACCGAGACATCTTATTTTCTATATGCATGAACACAAGGAGAGGGAGCTCTGGGAGTCCTGGGGTGCTGCTGGCTGCTGTGGGATATTCTCCTGGGCTGGCACTGTCTGGATGTCAGGAGTATCTGCTCAGCATTGCTCTCTCTCTACACTCCCCTTTTGCTCATCAGAGCCCTGCTCTGTGCTGAGCACAGCACTGCTGTTTGGAAGGGACCTCTCTCCCTGCCATGATTTCTGTGACTTGCTGCCACAGCATCTTATCCTGCATCCTGTGACACTGCAGGTCCATGCCATCCTCCTTTCCACACACGTAGAGACAATTGCCACCATTTTTACCCAGTTATTTTCTACAGGCTTCTCCTGGCCTCAGAGGCAGGAGAAGTTGACCACCATCCTCACCAGCAAGTCCCTAAAGGTCAGAACCCAAACCTTTGGTGAAGACATGGGGGATTTGGGATTCAGTACCTGCTATTAGATGCTTCTGAAGGTTTTGTCTGTGCTTTCTTCTTGGTTTGCTGGCCTCCTTCCACCCCACACTTGTTCTCAATGTACTGTACTAGTGAGTGTCTACAAGAAGATGTTTGCAAATGGATATTTATCCTGGGAGCTGGTTCAGGCATAGCTCTCAATCTGGTGCAGCCTCATATATGAGAAGCGGGGGGCCAAAGAGGTAGAGGAGAAGGAAGCAAAAAATTGAGAGCAGAAAGTATGAAGTGCTCCCACCCTCATCCATGGACACACATCTGTCTAGAACCTTAGTTGGCTGCTGAATTCCAACCTCAAATCATTGAGCAAGCAAAATCTGTGAGAACCACATGAAACTGGAGTTATCTGAGCAGCAACACAGTCAAGAAGAGATGGAAATGATACTCTGGAAGTATGGAAGTTGTGCCTCTTTTTTTTTCTCGGTACCTCTGGTTTGACAGGATGGGCACTGTAAGTGTCCTTGCTAAGTCAGGGTTCATAGTTAGGCAGTCCCCCATGTGCATTAAGAGAAACCCAAAATGTGGTTTGCTCTGAAACTTAAAATGAAGATAAGTGTGTCCCACTGCCTGTTTTTCAGACTTTTGGATCAGCTGCTCCCAATGGAGTCTGTAAGGCATGGAGGAAGATAATATTACACATTAAATTACACATATAATGCTTAGACACTTCAAGTAAAAGTCTTCGATATTCAAAAAACACCCTTGATCTAAAAGTGTCAAAGGGTTGGTTTTGAGTGCTTAAAGTGACCCTTGTAGACCAACAGTCTGATCTTATTCCATTCACTGTCCTAAAGCTCTTTCTGTCCCACAGAGACACAGCAGTGGATGCAGGCAGGATGTAGGTTTTGTGTCAGCTGCTTCTACCATCCTTTGCTGCTCTATCCCCAGAGACACAAAAGTGAAGATTTCCAGTGCAGAGAGACACTAAAACCTGGGCTTAAATGTGGTTGAGGTTTCAGAGGTGAGCTGGCTTCCTGCCTTGCTCAGGGGAACCTCCCTCACCTCTTGCAGGCCCTTGGTGAGGAGCTCTCTGCACTGCTGCCCAGGCTGTGTTTGTCCTGGATGTGATGCAGGACTTTGCTCTCCCGTGCTGTCAGGTGCCTTTCAGGAGCACTGTGTTCAGGTCTACAAGTGCACACATGAATTATTGTTTACTCAAACACAAACCAAACAAATTCTCTTCTATTCAGAGCAAACCACAGTGATAAAAGGGAGTTGATTTCCACTATTATGAGCCCCGACTGATGTCTTCCCTTCACTTGACTCTCTTTATTTCACATACAGGTGGCTTTTTTCCTCTTTTTTTTTTCTTTTTCGTTTGGAAATGTCATCACCACTTAATTAGCAATGCGTTGTTACCTGAAAGTAAGAACAAACCTATCTTAGGCCATATGGCAGGTTTTTAATCTGCACTGTCACGGTGTAATGATGTCGAAATGGCTTCCCTTTTCAGTCAAAACTGCATTTCACACTTTACTAATATGGGGCTTTTCCTTTCCTGCTCCAGAGTAATATAGCCCTGCCAGTCCAGAAAGTGCAAATTAAAATAGCAAAGAGCTGTGACCAGCAGCAGGAGGGGAGAGTGAGCCAGAGAATGGTGTGACTGGAGGGGAGGGAGGAGGACCCAACCCCAAAACTTGAACCTGTGCACTTTCTTTGATCTGCTCATGTGAAATTGGACCAAATGGGTTTGGGCTCCATTTCAGAAGATAATTCCCCACCCCTATTGCAAAGGCCTGGGTTATGCCACTGAGGCTGCTTATAGGGCATCTCTGGGAAGTTTACTTTTCCTTCCCCAGTGCTATTGGGAATATATAAAAGCAAAAAGCAAGAAAGCTGCATGTTTGTGCAAAGCAGGAGTGACCAGCAGAAAACTTTGCAGCTTGACTGCTGTAGTCGTTTACAGGTTCTAAGAGAAGATTGAAACACATGGTTTGACGGGTGAAAATTTCAAAGGAATTTTACTTCCAAGCAATTTGCAGGTAACATATAGGACAACACACAGATGTTTACTCTGATGTTTTAACTTACATAACTGTCCTTTTCTGGGTAGTAGGTGAAGACCCAAAACAGGACTGAATCCTGTTTGCAGTGGGATAAAAAGAAACATGGGTTGTCTGTCCCACAGAAAAATAAGGCAGATTATTAATATACATTGGCTCTTCCCACAGCACCTTGCACAAAGCAGAGTCTGGATCAGAGAGCCCCTCTGTCCTGCCACTTTTCTCATGTTCTGCAATGCTGCACTTTCCCAGGCACCTGTGAGGAGCTATGATTGTCTGTTTAGCCCTTGTGGATCTCAGGCTAAAATGGATTGAATCAGGACAAAGTCACAGCCAGCAATGAATCTAGATAGTTTCAGTCCATGATCAATGCCCTTAGTTTCCTTTCTCTGCATTTTTACCATCTTACCCCTCCATAATTAGAATAGTTAGTACCAGGAAGCCAGATAGAGGTATAAAAAGTATCACTTGAAAGTTCTCCGCTCTCCTACTGGTTGCCTGTGTTTCTTCAGGACAGAAGTGTGAGAGCCAATGAAAGTCCCAGTGCTCAGGAAGGTTTTTCTTTTGCTTACATCCTTCAGGGGACATATCTGGCTCCAAAGCCACAGGAAATCCCTGCCTTCTCTGAAGGAGAGCAGCAAGTACCATATTGCCTGGATGTCCTGTGCTGCTCCAGGGGGTGCATGGGATGGAGGGCTGGGGTTCCTGTTCCCAAGTTAGAGTTTCTTCCCCATGGGATATGTAGGAATCAGACAGCTCTCTAACCATAGGCACAGTCCGATGTCTTTCACATGGTGTCTGTACTGTGTTGCTGTGTCACTTTACAGATATAACCCCTAGAACACCTCAGATTGGAGGTTTGGAGATATTCCCTTCCTTCGGTCACTTTGTATTTTGCCGGAATCTCATTTTTTCTACCCAAATACAAATACTAAAATGCACAGCAGTAATCTCCCTCACCCTGTCCCACCCAGCAGAAGCCTGAATATAGAAGCTGAAGCTGCAGAGTGCTGATCTGCTTCTTATCAGTTATTAACATATACATGTATTTACAATGAGACACCAAAGGCAAAAAGGGCAAAAGAAAAAAAAGAATTGAAGTGGTGGTCTGAGGTTTTGCTCACAGAAAGAGAAGAACCAGAGGTCTCTTGTTATTCAAATGACTGGTAAAAATCTGTGCTTTGACCAGGAAAGTCGAAGTCTAGATGTTCACTTGCAGAAGTGAACATCAATGCAGGAGAAGCTTTAAATATTTTAGTGTCCTTGGCAATAGGTGTTTAACTAAGGAAAAAGACTCGAGCATATGGGTAGTTGATCTGGCTAGTTAAAGTTGTACTTTTGAAACCCATTTTTCTAAAAAATCTATCGAGTGGGACAGCTTTGGTGCTGTACATAAGCACAGCTTCCCTGACATGAGGTCCTTCAGCCCAGCTGCAGGTTGGCCACCCTGCACATCTGCACGGCCACAGACATGGAAACAGAGATGAGACTGGAGGGAGGAGAAAGCAGAAAGAGGTAACAGCTCTGCAGTGCTGCTGTTTCACCAGGTACCTGGTGTGCTTTGCAGGGCTGCTGCAGGAAAGGGCTGAAGGTGCAGAGGGACAGTGTGAGTGTGTGAATGTGTGTGTGTGTGATGGTCCTGAGAGCAAACATAATTCTGGAGCATGAAATGAGGATGAATATCAAGCGAGGACATCCAGCTGCAGGTCCTTTCCCCTCCTTTTTCCAGCTTTTGGGTGAACTGCAAAGCCGAGGGGGACTGTTAACTGCCTGGGCCTGTCCATTTATCTCTCTCTCTTTACTTCTCTGTCCCTAACCCCCCCTCCCTCTCCCTCCTGCAGCTCCGGAGGGTGGAGGTGCGATTCGCTATGCCCGTTTTTTATTTCCAGCACGCTTGACAGGCTGGGCGAGGAAGGCGTTAATGTTTTCTGACAGGCCCCCTCTAATTGTTGGAGCTTTTCTTCTCTGCCTTTTCTGTGAAATTCTGACTTAGGCGAGCAGCATAACAAAATGCTCTGGCATTGAAATGTGCGCTTGCACTACACTGGGCTCGGGGAAACAGCATTATTCATGAAGATTTTCAGCTGTTTTTGTCTTTTAACTAACCTTTGAGTTTGATCAGAGGCTAGCCGGGCTCCCTTTCTCAAAAGGCGGTCTTGGCAACCCGACAATGGAGCCAAACTGTTTTCCCTGTTAAAGAGATAACTATGCCGTTGAGTTGGTACATGGGGGAAATTAATCTTCAGGCGCATACAAATGATAGCTTTACCTCGGTCTGCAATCGCCTGCATGGGATTATTAATAGGACGGGGGTAAGGAGCAGGAGAAATTCAGACTGGGGCAGGGAACTTAAAAAAAAAAAAAAAATTCAGAACCATCATCCCTTTTGATTGTGTAAAGCCTGCGATTGATTCTTCACCACTTGCCTTTTGCAGCAGGAATTAGCCCCGCATTGTGCGGCCTGACACGCTAAGAGCTGGCTCGCTCGGGAGCTCCAAGTTGCTGCGCTCTGGGCAGAACCGGGGGGGCTGCCGGGGGGGCTGGCTGGGTTCAGGGAGGTCTCTCCTCCCCGCTCCCCTTTCCAAGAGGCGAGGAGCGGGGAGACTCGA